>VXBN01012052.1:1142075-1185991 GCA_013397395.1 Sinosuthora webbiana | reverse complement strand
GGGATCGGGCCGGAATCGTGGGGTGGGATGGGAAGGGATGGTGGGTCACGTTAAGATGTCTGTCTAGGTTCTGGCTCGGCGGGTGCTGCATCCCAGGGGGAGAGGAACAGCCTCGCGTCGCCCATCCCAGGTAATGTGTCCCCTGCTGGTGCACGGCTTGGAGTGCTTTGCCACAGGTACTGGTTAAGGTCGGCAGTGCCCCGGTTCGGGTTCAGGTTCAGCGTATCTATTTTTAGTCTGGTGCTGTTTATATTGCAGAATAATCGGGTATTTTATCTTTATTTTACACTCTATACCTCACTAAGTAAGTGTCAGAAACAAACTTCCTACCAAAAGCAAGCTTGCTTTTGCTGGGTAAAGAGTGCTTTTGTATTCTGATTCGGATGATTGTTTAAAAAGAACTTCATCTCGCTCCCATAAATGAATATCCATAGTCCCAGAGATCACGTGAGTTTGAAGTAAGCAATAGTTTAGGGTTGTTTTTTTTTTAATTATCATGACAAATTTTACTGCAATAGGACGAGAGTGGCACTGTAGGTATGTTCTGTCAATTTCCAGGATATATCAGCATATGAAATTATCTGGTGTATCTCTGCATGCGTCTGTTACTTAGAAAACTTTTGAACCTGTTCCATCTTTAAAAGATGGAAATGTCTGTCTGGAAACTGACAGATGGGAAGGGGAAGAAATCTGCACTTTGCTTCAAGAAAAAGAGGGGTAGATCACTCCTTCATTGTTCTTTCTAGAAGTAAGTGGCTGGGCGGTTGGTGTATGCAGAATTCTTCACTAACCATTACATGAACAAGAAAGAGGAGGAAGATTGCCTGATGTGAGAAGTGGAAAAGAACTCTGGATGTTGTCATGAATGGAACAACTTAATTCAGAGGATAAAAGTTATTAGCTTGGTTTCTTACAGCTTTGCAACTTCAGCTTCTGACATCACAGCTTACTAATTTTTTTTAAAATATCCCTTCTGTAGCAGACTTGTTTTCTTTGTTTGGACTTGTTTTAAACAAACAGTTCCCAACTGTCCCTTTGTTCTGATTCCTCTATAAACCATAGTTTGAAGATCTTGAGGTACATCCTGGTTTATGCACTGTGTTCCCTCCAGACCTGCTTCCTTAAAGCAGCTTTTTCCCACATTTGAAAATTGCATATGTTAAGTACTCCTCTGTAACAGTAGTCTCAAGTCTTCAAAGAGATCTGTTTTATAGGGTAAAAATGAACGTAGGAGTTGCCCACAGCGAGGTAAATCCCAACACTCGGGTGATGAACAGCCGTGGAATGTGGCTGACATACGCGCTCGGAGTCGGCATGCTGCACATTGTCCTGCTCAGCATTCCCTTCTTTAGTGTCCCTGTCGCCTGGACCTTAACCAATGTCATTCACAACCTGGTGAGTACCCTCTTTTGGAACAGAATTTCAACAGATGTTGTTCACATGTGCTTATTTTCAGTAGCAAGGGAAGAGGAGAGTAGGCAGTCTGTGTGGACAGTGAAACCCTGCTGTCCAAAACAACACCTCTCCTTGGCCTATCCACAAGTGATTGGTTGGTTTGGGGAGGAGGAGGGATGCACCACCACTTTCAGTTTAAGCACAAAAGACATGAAATGTTGTTTGTGTAGTTATGTATTCTTTTAAACGGCCTTTAATTAGGCTGGAAGGTTGCAGACGTGAAATCGTCACGCCAAGCAACTTTCACAGTGGTCTGTATACTATTAGAGAGCTGTGCTGAATCCATAAACTATCACATTTTTAATTCTTGGACACTATCTACTAATTTTTCCACATAAATCTGTTAGTATCCCAAAATGCTTAATTTTAGCACCTTACCTATTTCCTTTAAGAGAAATATTTGTATTCTATTTCTTTCATTCTCGTTTTGATTTCTGGCCAAGCTACATAACTCAGAACGACTTCAGCATACAATGTTGTCACCATACACGACATTAGAGAAATCTTGCTTGAAAGCAGTGGGAAAAACTGAACTACTCTGACCCCAGCTCTGAAAGCATTTGTTATTCCTCTGAATAACAAATTGGTTGTGATTTGCATGATGACTTTTGTGTGCAAAAGGTTTTGTGAGCTGCTTTCTGCTCCTTTCCCCAGGATGCTATCATTTTCTTGTAATCACTTAAAGTTGTGCAGCTATCTGTCTTGGTCTTGCCATGCTTAGAGAAAAGAGGGCCATAACCCAGCAATTTACATCATACTTGAGGTTTGCTAGCTCAGCTTTCTAACATTACCACCAAAGAAGACTTGAGAATAAGATAGCTCCTTCCTCATTTAGAAAAATGATAGTTCACTGAGGATGGACACTGTCCTCTTGAATGTAAAGTTTTAATTTTTATTTGAGCTTTTTGGTTTTGTAGATAGGTTTAAAACTACTGGTGGAATTGTAACTGTCACTAGAGCGTTTTGTGTGTTATCTTTGACAGCATCAGACATGTCTGACTTCAGAAGATGTTGGCAGAGACAAGTATTACTAAATATTTTCCACATGCCTTACTGAACTCATTGCAAGTAGCTGTAATGACAACAGGGATGAGAGCGTGCACTGGCAAGTAGTTTTATAGTGGAGCACTAGAAGATGAGTATAAATTGCACTGTTGGATATTTCAGAATTTAAATGGCACTTCTTTTGGAAACAAATTCTCAAATGGTTTGACAAAATAAAAAAAAATCTTGGATTTCCACTGATAGAAAACTCTTAGCTAACCTTGAAAGCATTTTTGGTGGTTCTTTATGCAAGTACCACCAGGAAATGAAATGTGGAGTAAGCATTTGGATCTGTCCTAGAAGTGTCTTTATGGTTATTAAAACTGACACACTGCAAACGTCATGAATCAAAAAATTAATTAAACAAATCAGTTGTCCTAGGTTCACAGGGCTCTGGGCTGTAGGCTGTTCCAAAAGAAAGGTGGAAGGAGACATGAAGTGATTTGCTGAGATTTCACCTCCATTGTAAGAATTTGGAAGAAATGTGATTTTGTTTCTATATAAAGCTTTCTATACAAATTTTTGAATGTGCATGAGAAAGAGAAAGAAATCTTTGATATTGTCTCATAGAGACTCTTCCTTGGAGTTTGTGTGATCTCTTTGATAGAAAACAAGTGGTTTTTAAAACAGAAAGAGGGTGTACTCCCCTATTTGAAACCAAGAGGCCCAAATTGGTCTTTCAGAACAAACCAGACATGGCATGTTCCCATCAAACAGGAACAGGCACAAGGAGAGTTCAGCATGTTTAAGGGGAAGCAGCAGCAAAGAGGTGGACAGATGGTATTCAGCAGAATGCTTAGTCAGCTTCTAAGGATTTGAAGCTGTTAAGGGGCTGAGAAAGCTTTCAGCAGTTCGTGTGATGTTGTCAGTGTTTGTAGTTACATTTTTGCTTTGTGCACACTCTACTGATCACCCTGTTAATACTGCTAGGAAAGTGGTGATACAAATCAGCAGCCTCACACTTGTTACAGTGCTTGTTAAAATTCTGTTGAATTCATGGAACTTTTGCCTTCTACTTGTAGAAGGCAAGGGAATGGATTGGATGTCACACAGACTTGGGCTTTAATTCTGACTCTGCCAATGACTGCACAGTCTCAGGCAAATCACTTCTTGTCTCTTCCTTCCTCTTCAATAATTTGTCATTACAGGCTAGCAGCTCTTCTGGGTGAGAATTCACTCACTCTGTCTTTTTTTTTTTTTTTAATTTTATAATGCATTGAACAATGTAACAGTTATTTTACAATATTACTAAAAGTGCTTCTGTATTCACTTTTTATTTTCCCCAGGGAATGTATGTGTTTTTGCATGCAGTAAAGGGAACTCCTTTTGAAACACCTGATCAGGGCAAAGCTAGGCTACTAACACACTGGGAACAACTGGATTATGGAGTACAGTTCACATCTTCAAGGAAGTTCTTCACAATCTCTCCTATAATTCTGTGAGTTCAAAACTGTGTTGTAGATCAATTGACACATAAAGCCATGATTTCAAATGCTGCAACATAATGGGTTGCAGTTCACAGTCTAAAAGGATTTTCTGTCTTTTTTTTTTTCTTGCTTGTTTATTTCTACATCAGGGCTGTAGGGAGTATTTATTTACAGGCTATGTAATCAACAATCTTTCTTCTGCTTTTGACACTCCACATACTGAAGTCAAAGTTTGTAAACAGTTATTAATGGGGCAGGTTTTAAAGATTAGAAATTTTGTGATGAAAACTTACTGTTAACTCTTGCAGTTCTTTAAGAGATTGTGAAGTCATAAATATTGAAAATCTAAAGTAATTAATTGCTTTTGTGATGACATTTATTAACCATTTTGCAACTTGTGAGCTAGAAGTGTGTCAGTCCTCAGTGAATGGGATCTGGTGTCAGTTTTGCTTTGTACATATTGTCTTCTATTTGCACTTTGCAAATGGCTTAGGAAATCTGTACACCTGTCTCTGGTGACAAAAGTGTCGTTGTATAACTAAGAAAAATCAGCTACATATTTAATATCCGACTCTGAAAGTCTTTCTCTTTGTCCCTGAAGAAAATTTACGTGTCCACTTACATGGCAGAGTGAGAGGGGAGGGAAGATCTTGCATGACGATTGAAAGTTGGCTCATAAAGGACAGAAACTGAGAAAATATATGTAACTCCTCAAGGTGGGGAGAAGTGTTGGAAGAAAACAGTAGACTAAGAGTTGCTTTTTAGCACCTTGAGAGGTATAGGAAGATGAGACTTAGACCATAATTTTGCTGTAGATACTCTAGAGCCTCAGGTGAGGTATTTAATACAGATATAGATGTTAGCCAGTAAAACCTTGCTAATCACTAAAGCGCTTCTTTCAACTGTGCTTTGTATGTGTTTTAGACAAGGCTGCCATCAGCTAAGCTTGCTCCTTTTCCTCCTGCAGGTACTTCCTGACGAGTTTCTATACAAAGTATGATCCAACACACTTCATCCTCAACACAGCCTCTCTCCTGACCGTGCTTATCCCCAAGCTGCCACAGTTGCATGGGGTTCGAATCTTTGGCATCAATAAATATTAAGCAGAAGGTTCAACACTGGCTGCCCCTGACATGGCTACTGCTGCTCCCCAGGTGAAGGAAACGAGTAGTCTGCTGTGCTGAGTATCTCATCATAGTCAGGGAGAGATGCTTTTATGTCTGAGATACAATTCCTGCTTCCTGCAGCATTGTCTGGGATGAAAATCGACTTTATAAGAAGATGCCTTCAGATACTTCAATGTGGATTGGAAATGTGTAAAAGAAAGATCTCCATGAAGAACTGGGCAGGCCCAGCTCTAAAGGCTAATCCCCACTAAGACTGTACGTGTGGCTGATGCAAGTGGCTTGTAAGGAAGGTGCAAGTAACAGCTGAAGTGGAGAGCAGAGTTCCACAAATACCCATCATCCATAATGCAGGTGGTAACTTGACATAGAAATCCAGAATCCTCGATGCCAAGGACTGGTGAGGCCACGTTCTTAGATTAAGAGAAATTAGGTAGTTTCTGCTGTAATGGATTGTAAAGTGGTTGTGCTTGTTTTTGCATTGTAGAAGCTTGTCCCACAGTGAGTACTGTGACAGCAAGCATAAATTGATGGTATAATTACTGCCTTCTCTGTTCTTGTGATTTTTTAATTTTTTTTTTTTTGTCACAATGACTGAAGAAAGTCCTTAACTGCCAGCTCAGGGGATTTCCATGTCAGCTCGATAGCTCAGTTTATGTAGGCTTTTACAAGTTGCCACTGTTGTGTTTATTTCATTTTGCTTACCAGAATACTGACTTTTCTATGTGTAAATGGGACATCCTGAACAACTGCAATTTCTTTTCAGATGTGGATTTTTGACTGTTTTCTCTGATATTCACTGATGGGTTATTTTTCAGTAGCTGAGAGGCCTGTGAGGTGGTGGGGAAAGGGTTGCTTGCTGTCACAGGAGAGGCTGCTCTGTTACAGAGCAAGTGTCAGGACACGTAAAGGAAGCTGTGTAGGTTGTAGGCTAGAATAAAAGCTGAACTAGAAGTAGGTGAGTAGGCAAATCACATGGACTAACTATGCTTTTGCAGAAAAAGGTATAGATAAACTTGCATGTCTTGGAAATGTGGAGGAATGCTGTGTTTTAGGGGTACTGTGTAGTACGGGGTAATCTTGTATATTATCAGCTCTGGAATTAGAGTGAAGGAGGTACATCTACTGCTCTGAGCAATTATTTCTCTGTCGTGGAAAAAGGATGAATTCTGAAGTCTGCTGTGTGTCTGCCAGCCAAAACCAGCTCAGACTGAACAGAAGACTCCATTTAAGACTTGATTTACATTTTGGTTGCAGTGGCAGCCAGTGAGCTGGAAAAAAAAATTAAAAATATAAAAAGACAAGCCCACAGCGGTGTACTTATTTTTTTTTTTCCTACAGTAATTTTCTGGCTATTAACTTTATCGATAAAGATGCTGTTAAAAACGGGCAATGAGTTGCGAATTTTCTTTAGCAATTGGAAGTAATCCTTTGTGTTGTTTGCACAGGAAGCGGTAACTGTGCTGCCTTTGTCAGTCGCTGCCGAGGGGCAGGGACCGCAAGACACGGCCCGAATTTGGGGCCGGGGTGCCTCGGGGCGGCCGGGCGCAGCCCTCGGCTGGCGGAGGCCCGGGGAACACTCCCGGCTCCGGGCCGCTGTCCGCACGGCGGCTGCGCGGGCGGAGCTCCGCCCGTGTCCCCGGCGGGGCGGGGCTGAGGGGTCGCGGCGCCGGGACGCGGGCGAGGCGGAGCCCAGGGGTTCCGGCCGCCGCTCGCCCTGGCCGGGGCGGGACGAGGGTCCGCGGGGATGGGGCCGGGCCCGTGAAGCGGCAGAGCGGCCGGACTTGCCGTGCCCTTCCCGCACAGCAGCGCTCTCCCGCGGGCGCCTCTGCTGCGGGCCACAGGCGGGCTGTGACCTTAGGGCTGCAAGAGGCACCACCAGCAAGCGTAGTGAGGAACTCTCTTCACACGTAATTCAGGTAAAACAAGACGTTACCTCCCTGCTCTTTTATCTTAGGGTCTTAAATGTCCTGTGTGGCCATTCGTGACTTCAAAAGCTCTTCAGAAAATCAGAGCAGAACACGTGCTTGAAAACCCTGCAGTAATAATAAACTATACAGTTCTCTCCTAGACATAACCACCAGGTAGATTATAGACCATGAACAGCATTGCCAAAAGCGTTCTGCAGTCAGTTAAGCACGGCCGAGCTGCGTGGCTGAGGAGCAGCTGTGCTCACTCTGGAAAGCAGCGCTCTCACAGACTGGTTTTGGGAATAGAGACGAGCTGTGACGACACCGGCGCTGCTGTGGTGGATGAAGCTGGCTGTGTTCTGGGAGAAGCACTGCACTGTCAGAAGGAAGTTCATTTACAGTAAGAACAGACTTCTCTCTGCCTTAATAACCATTTTATTGTTATTGTTACTTATAATATCATCCACATAAAAGTCTTCCCTGCCCCATAAAATTCAGTAAGTGGTGGGTAGGTGGTGAAGATGTATCTCTTGGGTCACAACACATACTGCCTGAGATAGTACTAAGGGGGAGGAAAGAAATGCCATGCATTTAACAAGTCTCCTCCAGTATTTTCTTTCAAAGAGAGACAGATTGCTTCTCTAGCGTGAATAAAAGATGAAATCACTGCTACTGCTAAAATCACCAAATGTCTTGTCTCTTTAAAGGGAAAATTAATCAAATATATGCATTGGTGGTTAAGAACATGAGCTGACAAGTGAGGGGTTGTGAATATTAAGTTACAGTGTTTTGGAACAGTGTTGAGATACATTTAAAAAGCATCTGCACCAGAAAGGGGCAAGTTACATCTTTTTCTGGCCTTCCACTGATGATTATGCTCTCTTCAGTGCCCTTGACACTAAACAAGGCATTTGAGAATGCACTAAGGAAACAGGCAGGATACAACAAGGTTAAGAGGTGCCTAAAACTATTTTTGTGGCATTCTGTTACGAACTACCGATTCATTGTAATTCCTTGGTTGTACTAGAACAGGCGGAATAATTCCCGTGGTGGCACAGCAGCTCCACAGAGAGAACATCGAGCAGGTGGTTCAAGAGGCCCTTCGTGCCAGCGGCGTTTCCGTGGCCGAGCTGGCGGCTGTGGCCACCACAGTGAAACCCGGGCTGGCTCTGAGCCTGGGCGTGGGGCTGCACTACAGCCGGAGCCTGGTCAACAGGCACCAGAAGCCCTTCATCCCCATCCACCACATGGAGGCTCACGCGCTGACCATCAGGCTCACACATCACCTGGACTTCCCCTTCTTAGTTCTCCTCATCTCTGGAGGCCACTGTCTCCTGGCAGTAGCACAAGGAGTTTCAGATTTCCTCCTGCTTGGACAGTCCATTGACATTGCACCGGGTGACATGCTGGATAAGGTAGTATTTCCCTTCCTTGCCTTTCCTTAGTTGTTCTCTTCTTTTAATTGCATTTATACAAAATAATGGTAGTAGTATCATCAGCCTGAGGACAGCAATCAATGCAATACATGTTTTATGTTACTTTTTTCCTATTTTGAAATGCCATAGATTTAAGATATGAAAAACTGTTAAAAATGTACACAAAACATCAATTGTAACATACGTACATTAATTATATTTTAGCAAATAGGCAACATAACCGAAACTGGTGTTGGATGTTTCATTGACAATGATTATACAAAGAAGTTCTATTAATTAGAGAAGATTTACAGAGGTATTTTATAGAGGTATTATTATGCTGTCAGGTTAAAAACAATGCACGTTAAAATATTTCTTACCAATTTTAGTTTTTAGAGTTTGAAAATCGTGGTTTGGTTTTCAGAATCTTAAGTTTTCTAGGTCCCTGAGTACAGTCTGTAAAATAGGTCACGTATGGCTTTGTTCTCAGACACTGCTTTAAACAGTATTTGTGCATATTAATTAAAAAATTGGGGGAGTGCATGGAGTCAGAAAGGAGATCTTCAAAAGTTGAAACCAACTTTATTCCTGTGTATCTGGTAATACAGTATGGCAGTCTGTGTGTTTCCTACAGCTTAAAAATAGAGTAATTAATATTTCCTGTAAATTTTGTTGATCCTTACGTTTGCCCAGATTGTTCTAGAATTGCATTTCTAAATACTCCAAGAAAAAAAAAATACCCTGCTAGGCTGGTGTTGTCTTACCCTTACCATGCCCTGTTTGTAGTTGGATTGGATTTTTTTGGTGTCACATTTTACTCTGTGGACTACTGTACAGTGATGCTGTTCCACGAGGAACTGATTCCAAGTCTGCTGTTTGTCATCTCCTTAGGTGGCACGGAGACTGTCTCTAAGAAAGCACCCAGAGTGCCACAGCATGGCTGGGGGAAAGGCCATAGAGCACTTGGCTCAGACTGGGAACCAGGAGCTGCTCACCTTCCGACTGCCCATGCAGCAATATCGGAACTGCAACTTCTCTTTCTCCGGACTTCAAAACCTTGTCAATAATGCCATTGGACAGAAAGAAAAAGAAGAAGGTATTTTTAGGCAGTCAGATACAAACTGAGCTTTTGATGACCTGCACTCAGGAACCCCCTTTGATGATATACTTTTATAGGTATTCAGGAAGGTGAGATCCTGTCCTGTGTTAAGGATGTTGCTGCTGCCATACAGCATGCAGTGACTGTTCATATTATCCAGAAGACGTATCGAGCCATGCTCTTCTGCATCAAAAACAGCGTATTACCATCCAAAAATGCCACTTTGGTGGGTATACTTTTTTTTTCCTTTTTATATCTGACTCTGTAACATCATTTTAAGATTCAGATGCCTTGTTGTACTTTCTACCTTGACATACAGGGAAGATCTCAGGATGTATTGTATTGTTAAAATACCAACAATATTGAAGTAACAGTCATATGAATATTTTGCTGGGTTTTAAGCTAGAGAGAGATCTTCTTATCATCTAATCTAACCTCCCTAACTTGACCTCGTGCTCCCCAATACTTGATGGCTGTTCTAGTTGCAGTAGAACTGTAGACTGGTTTAGCTTGGAAAAGACCTTAAACATCATCCAGTTCCAACCCTCCTGCCATGGGCAGGGACACCTTCCATTAGACTGATGTGCTTCAGGAATGTCTTTTTGCATAATAAGCTCATTTAGCATACTCTTTTCTGGTATGTTTTAGTCTTCAAATGCAGCATGTATTGCTGTCTTTAGAACTTCAACTGACAACCCCTTTTAAAACATGATGCTAGTTGTGTGTGACCCATCAGTACTTTTGAGTTAATGCCTTTTTTCTTTCTGAAATGCTGTCAAGGTTGTATCAGGAGGAGTTGCAAGTAATCAGTATATCCGAAAAGCTCTACAGAATCTGGCAGATGCAAATGATTTTGCTTTGCTGTGTCCTCCTCCAAGGCTCTGCACCGACAATGGTGTTATGATTGCATGGTAAGAGCTGTTGTCTTTAAACAACATTGCACAGGAGCACACGCAAAGGTGACATGAGAGTCAAGAACCTCTTTTTTGTGCTGACTGACCGATGTGCTCGTGTGCAGAGTTGTGACACATTTCTGTGTGATTGCTTTGTTGCTCAGGAATGGCATTGAAAGGTTACGGGCAGGACTGGGGGTTCTGCACAGCACTGCTGGCATCCGCTACGAGCCAAGGTAAGGGACGTTCCCAGTCTCTTCCCTCACTGCTCACTGGGAAAGGGGAAGAGGTCACATGAAAAAGAGGCACAAGCTGCTGAGGAGTCTCTCTGCAGCACATACCAATTTTAAAAGTTACTTTCCAAGGCAGTTTTAAATAAAAATGAGCATGGCTGGCATTTATGTTCGTTTTGGCTCAGAAACTTAATTTACCATACATCATAACAGTTCCGTATGTTTTCCTACTATGAGTGTTGTAGATGCTAGGCTCAAGGCCAAACAAAATGCAGATATTTCAAAAGTACCAACTGGTCTTAAACTTGGGATTTTTTGTCAGGTTTTTTTTCCCTTTTCAGAAAAACAGACTTGGATGGTCTCAATACAGTAAAAAATTGTGTTACAATTTTCACATGAAAAATTATAAAATATTCTACTTCAAAAATGATTTGCTGTATATATTTCAGTGAAAAAAACCCTAAGTTTTACTTGCTGTAGACAATACACTATTTAAGATTATCATGGGAGATACCTGTGAATCTCTAGTGTGTTTTGCATTCATCAGCAAGATAAAATGAATTATCAACTAAAATCAGAATCTAAATAAAACAACAGCCCCAGGAGATGGCTTTGAAATCACAGCTGCGTTTCTAGAGTCTGGAATGGCTACAAATGCAAATATTTCCTCCTTCTAAAGATGTTTCCAGGTACAGCTTCAGGTAGGCTTTTTTAATAGTAGTCTTAGAAGTGCAGGGAATATACTGAAATACTTTGACTCTTGTGCTAATTGTAGAAAAGGTCTGGTGTGATATGGCAATGACGATGTTAATTTTTAACAAATACATAATTTTGTTTTCTAGAGCTCCCCTGGGAATTGATATTTCAAAAAGAGTTGAAGAAGATTCCATCAAGGTGCCAAGATTAAAAATGATACGATGGTTGGCATCTTAAAAAGTAACTTAATAAAATAAATACAACTATAAATTGTTCCATGAAAACTGTTTCAATGCTGTTATGTTTAGGGTCAATACTTGGATTAGAAGTGTTGAAAATCACCTGTCAGAGAAGCAAATGCTGTGTTGCTATCACCAAAATAATTGCAGTTACTATTCCAAACTAAGCATTCTCAGTAGTAAAACAAAAAAACTTAAAAGTGCAGGATGCATTCACAGGGTTCCTCATACAGGTAACATATACAACTCTGATTTTTAATAATTATATCCAAGTGTGAAAAAACCCAGACCAAAAATTCTGAGAAAACTCAAAAGATTTACTGACTTTGCTTATAGAATAAGTGCAACATCTCGAGATGCAGCTCTATAATTCATCTACTGACAGCAACTTCAGCCTGCTGCATGTGTCAGATGCCTTTTCAGTGCTGCTCTCTAGTTTTGCAATCCGAGATCCAAACTGTACCGCCCTTTTTGGCAGAACAGTGGAGGCTGTCAGGCCCAGCTCCGTGGCTGCAAGGCGCAGGATCAGCTTCTCGCCAATTCCTCGAGGTAAAGTCAAATCAGCTTTTTCTGACACGGGCAGAGAGTTGAGGAATGAAACAACATCTTCATCAAGAAAAGGAAACCTGAAAGAGAGATTGGAGAAAGACCCTTTAAAACTTCCATAGGAATAGTCTTGGTTTTCCCCTTTCCCACGTGCAAAGACTGTGTGAAACTACACTGTAACTTTGGAACAAAAAGATTTACACAACAAATGCTGGTTATCACTCTGAATTTCAGGGATTCATACCTAGTATGTCCATGGTTAAGAGCACTGCACATCCACCACTGCCACTGTTCTTGTGCTGAACTGAAAATGGGCAACTAAGAACAGATTTGGAAAAACACTGGGACGAAGATCACATGAACAAACCTTTTGTGCACTTCAGTGGCCTCTGCTCCCGGACAATACCTAAGGAATTTTTTTCAAGTTGATGGTAGCATGGAGGAAGTAGACAAAATAAAATGATCCTTCAACTCTTCAGACTTAACAGCCAGGAAATGTGGTGGATTTGACTATGCCTTTACTGCATGGATAGGAATACACAGCTTCTGTTAACACTGTCATTCTCCAGAGACACTCCCCAAAGGTCCACACCAGAACACTTCAAAGTTGTGCAAAAGGCTGTTTAGCTTAAAACGATAAAACCAGCTTGAATTTGCCTATTTCAACATCTGTTGCTGCTTCCTAAAAATTTCTAGATGGAAATCAAGTTGCTAAATTTCCTTAAGTAAACTCTTCCACAATATACTACAGACCACTTTTTTAAAAAACAAAACCAAGAACTGCACAACACGGTACACATTAACAAAACTGCAGCAGAACTAGAGACAATAAAACACACAGAAGTTTCAATTAAGATTTTGTTAGGGTTGTTAAAAACTGCATCTAACCAGCAAAACCGGTTTTGCCTCATGTTAAAACAGTAATACCTGGCTTCCTTTCCGTGATCACCGATGATCCTGTCATCTCTCCCAAGATTTCGAGAAGAAATGCGACCTAACTCCATTTCAAGTTCTTTATTGAGACCCTCTAAGCCATCTTTCCTGAAGCAAACACGATGTCGAGAATATCCAGCAAGCTGCTCGTCTGCTCCAATTCCTGTGAGCACAACCTGAGGAAACAGAAGAAATCTTAGTATCTATGCAAGTTAACATGTAGCAGACCTGAAATGTTTAACTGCATCTTAAGGAGAAAAACACATCTTCTAAAGATATTACCTGTTGGGATGGGCTGTGCCTGACACATTTACAAAGCCTGAAACAATTCCCAGTAAAGTCACAGGTAATTTCAATTCAGTTACCTACCTGAATGCACACCCAGAGGACTATTCATTTACCAGCTACTGGGTTAGTAACAACTACATTACACAAAGTCAAAATGGTTTACACTACTCAGTAAGTACAATAAAATGTTTTATCAAGGTAAAAGACTGCATCTGGCCCCTTACTGTGCCTTCAACAGCTGAAATTAAACAGTTTGTTCTTTCCTCCACAAACCAGCAGGAACAGAGAAGTGAGAAATCAGAATTAAAAAAATTAGAGATGTTGGTTATTTTTTCCTACTCATAGTATTGCATGTTCAAGTTCACTGAAAAGCCATGCACATTACATGACAAAAGAACTGTGATTTTCAACTCTAGAATCACACGAATATTTTAATTATAGAATATTCTACCTTCTGACAGTGCATTTCAGAATCCTTATGAATACCAAAGAACCCAGCTGATTTCTGAATCAACAAAACTTTTTACATTCAGAAGTCAAACACAAGGCAGAAAACAAAACAAAACAGTACCTTTGCAGGACTTCTATATGGTTTCAGTTCTCCTTGGTAACTAATGAAACCCTCCCCTCTGGAAGCAAACCAAATGGCACAACCGATACTGTCATCCAAGACTGTATCCAGTGGATAGATTAAGTAATTAATACGTTGTTTTCTCATTTTTTTCAACTCCTCTAGTGTAACATTAATTTCCACAAAGTTCCAGGTTCTTGAAGGGTTAATGGCTTCTAATTCCTTCAGTCCTGCCCTACCAGTGATTCTGTCAGGAACATCAAAGCAAGATACACGAGTACCAGTGTCAGCATCAAGATCCTGACAGCTTTCTTGAGGACAAAGCAAATCAAGCTGTACTTCATGGCTGGTATGTCTTTTAGTGGTTCCCCTGTGCTTAGCTTGTTCTTTCATCATGAAAGCTACATTGAGAAGATCAATTGGCTCCTCCAAAGGCACATGTTTATCAGCCAGGGCTGCAATAACCATAGAATCAATGCCACCAGAAAAGAGCACTGCAACATGTGCTTTCCTGTGAGACATGCTTGGAACTTCCCTTGTTTTCTGATCTGGATCTCTAAAGAGACACAGGACTCGTCTCTTGACTGCTTCATTTAAAACATCAATGAATTGACAGGCTAATTTTTTCTTGTGTTCCTCTGCAAGGAATCCTTGAAGGGTTTCTACAGAAACCACAGAGTTAATGTTGCTAAAATTAGAGCCCAGACATGCACCTGAAGCTTTAGAAACTGTTTTATTTAAGGGGGTAACTGGTGCTCTAAGACACAGCTTTGATTCATTCACCACCAGCCCTACGTGGTTTGGTAAGTCTTTTGACATTTGGTCAAGAACATTAACGCATGTTTCTTCTGCTTTCTCTCTGCAGCTGTACTCCCATGGAAACAATGTTAAAGACAAAGATTTAGTTGTTGCACAAGCTTTGAGATCAATTTTGAAAATTCCAGAGGCTGGGACTTCTTGCCATTGGTGGTTGCCTGATTCAGAACAGCCACTCACAGATGTGAGACAGAAAGTGCTGTCAGCCTCATTACTGAACTGCCAAAGCAAACTGCGACGGCCAAAGTAATCTCTGCCAAACCATAAACTGTGCCTGGGTGCCTCATAATAAATAAAAGACCAGGGACCCTGAAGTGATGAGAAGAGTGCCAGAATGTCCATTTCACTGCTGCATAAAGCCAGATGATGAAACATCACTTCAGTGTCATTCTCTAGATTTCCTACATGCACTCCACTGAAAATTTCTCCATTCCAAAGAAAAACATTGTTATTGGCATCTTCCAGAGGCTGAGGAGTCACCAGTCCCCTCAAGTGAAGTACATGGCCTGAAAACAGACATTCATAAGAGAGATCAGACACAGTTTTTATCAACTGTTGGCTACTGTCTGGTCCTCTTCTTCTCAGATGGCAGAGGATGTCTTCACCGAGGAAATCATGGATCGCACGCTGGCTGCACAGGGTAACAACACAGCAAATACCACACATTGCAACGGGGAATTCACATGAACTACTTCTTGATTTTAGCCTTTTCTGAATTTTCCAGCTCCTGATGTGCCTTCTTTAATTCATCTAATGTATCTGTGTGAGAAAAAATTACAGAAATAATCAGTTTCATGAACAGGAAAGTTTATGCATAGATAAGTTTAAGAGTATATCTACAGAATCAGTAACTCCAGCCACTTGTCCAATTAAAGTGATAAACATAAAACACTAATTAAACACAGTGCTATGTTTGTGTTCCATCATTACTAACACAAGCTATATAAGTTTGCTGTAGCATATTCCTCTTTATTTGTACAAAGATGATTATTTTTTTCCAAAGAAAGCCACAGTGCAATAGGGGAATGGCCAACTCCTACCTATATAATCAGTATGACTTCAACATTTGTAGTAAGAAAAGGGAACTGACAATTTAAATGGCAGAGCTATTAACCCACATCAAAGCAATGAGAAGTAGCAATTGTTCGCTCCACAAAATTAAATTTATACTTCTAAATTTATACTCTTCTAATGCTTGTTCCATCATTACCTCTATTATCCATTCTCCTATTACTTTGTATTTGACACACTGCTGCAATTTTCTCATTTTAATATACCTTTGAAATCAGCTACAAATACAGCTTTTAAACATGAACTATTTGAGATACTTTTGCACTGCAAACTTACTTTTGCACTGAGACAGCATTTCTGTCCGGTCTGCAAGGAAGAATATGTTGCTATTGGGTTGCTGCTTATAAACTTTCTGCAAAACAAAACCCACACTGTATTAAGTCAAAGCAGCAGATTCTGGAACCACACAGCAGCAGAGGCTGGCGTGGGTCCAAAGAGACACTCCTGGTATAAAAGTGAAGGGGTAAATTCTGCCCTGCCAACATCAGCGCTCTAATGCTGTACCATCAAAAGCATTTAATGCTCAACCTAAGACAATTCTGGATTTCTTTTTTCCTCACCCACAAGGGATCACAGTCTATTTTAAACAAATGCACAGGAAAAGTAAGAATACCTCATGAATCCTTGCAATTGACTTAAACATCTTAATGAAATAATTCAAACATAAAAAAAGGAAAAACCCCAACACTGCACGAGTATACATAATCAAATCATTTGCAGGACAAATTATTCTGAGCACAGCAGACCACATGTTTATTAAAATCTGTATTACAACAAATTTAAGACAGCACACTCTGATTTTGTTGCCCCTCTTGTCTCTATGTTTATTTCTCTGCTAAAATGAAACAGTTAAAAGCAAATTTGTAAAACCTTACCCGGTTCTTCTTCAAATTAGAAAGCTCATCGACTACAACCTTCTGCTCTTTAATCTGAAAGACAAAAGATGCATTTGAATTTAATGATAAAAATAAGACATCATATTATAATCCTAGAGGTGAGCATGTCTACTGATATTTTAAGGCAGCAACATGCATGTATAGCTGCTGTTCTCCAAATGAATCACTGAAGACAATGTAAGTATAAAAATTACATACTTCATTTCTCTAGAAACAGCTATTTTGTATGCATTGGCATTTCTTCTACCCTCAAAAGCCTCTGGGAAGCCAGAGAACCTAT
The DNA here is from genome assembly GCA_013397395.1 of Sinosuthora webbiana. NCBI lineage: Eukaryota > Metazoa > Chordata > Aves > Passeriformes > Sylviidae > Sinosuthora > Sinosuthora webbiana. The sequence goes on along the minus strand of VXBN01012052.1, from coordinate 1,169,055 downwards.
AGCTGTTTATAATCAGAGAGCACATTTTTCCCCCTCAGAAGAGAACATGTACACAACTAATACAACATCAAATAACTTCAAAAAAAAAAAAAAAGCATAATATCAAGGATACACTTTATAATTGCAGGTATGCTCCAGGTTCAAAATGAAATTAATGAAAATCCAAATACTCTAGAACTGTATTAGGAGCAATGGGAGCCTTTCTATTGCTCTGGATTTTTACAGGATCTTCCTTAGTGGGATTTACCGCTCTGTTCTACACTGATAGATGTGGCAGATATTCCCTTTTTTTTTCCCAATGAATGCTAAAGAGTAATCAGAAGGACTGTTGCAGAAGCCAAAAACTGAATCTGCTCAGAGGGCACAATGCTTTTTGTTAGAAGCAAACAACACGGGTTTCTCTGCTCTTCCTTTGTGTCTCCTGGAACTGGTGCAACAGCAGGAAGCTGCCACAGAGTGAGGTCAGCCAAACTGAAATACGGCACACTGAAAGTACAACTTTTCCAGCAGCTACATCAATCTCTTGTATCTACAACACCAACAAGGCAAAGCAGCAGGGCCATCCTCTGCTAAGGACTAAACCAGCCACTTAGGCACAACAGAAGTGACAACCTGTAGCTCTGTGATGTCCCAGCTTTGCAGCTTCCAGGCAATCAAAAACATCCCTGTCTCTATACAACATGGCCATGCAGGAGTAGTTTTTTCATATAATCATGTGATGTTAAGGGGTTGGGAGGGACTTTAAAGATTATCTGGTCCCAACCTGCCCCTGCCATAGGCAGGGACACATCCCACTAGATCTGGTTGCTCCAAGCCTTATGCAACCTGGGCTGGGGCATCCACAGCTTCTCTGAGCAACCTGTGCCAGTGCCTCACCATTCTCACAGTGAAGAATTTCTGCCCAGTATCTAACCCAAATTTGCCCTCTTTCAATTTGTACACATTACTCCCTGTCATATCACTACATTCCTGACAAAGAGGCCCTTCTCTGGATTCACTGTTTACCCCCATTGGGATACTGGAAGGTTTTCTGCAGTGGCAGATTGCACACTGAACAAAGCTGTGGGCACCAGGGAAGAGGCAGCACATACATGAGGAGCACCAGCCTCCATGGCTGAAATCCCCTGTGACGTTTTAGGCAGATAAAAGTGAACTAGGTACTAGAAGGAAGCCATCTGAGAAACAGGTGAGGGTACTTGGTTTGTCCAGCCTGGAGGAGACAGAGGAGAGACCTCACAGCAGTCAACAAGTTCCTTTCGAGGGGAAGTGGAGGGGCAGACACTGATCTCTTGTCCCTGGTGACCAGTGGCGGCACCACAGGGAATGGCCTAGAGCAGGGTCAGGAGATGTTTAGGTTGGATACCAGGAAAAGGGTCTTCACCCAAAGGGTAGCTGGGCACTGAACTCCCCAGGGAAAATCCCAGCACCAGCCTGACAAGAGCTCAAACAGCTTTTGGATAACGTGTTCAGGCACATGGTGTGATTCTTGGGGTGTCCTGTGCAGCGCAGGAGTTAGACTCAATCATTGGGGGTCTCTTGAAACTCACGATATTCTGTGATTATACGAGAAAATCCCCACTATGCCTCACTTGACTTTCAAGCTCAACTTGAAGCAGTAAGACCCAAAATACCAATCTGACAAGCGAGCTATTAGCGAGGCAACACAGGCTCTCGGGGCCCGAGGGCACAACCCCGGGCACAGCAGCCTGGGTCCTGACAGCACCCGCCTTCCTCTTCCTCACGCTGCTCGCACCCGAGGCCACGGGCTCCGGGGGCCGCCCGCGCCTCGGCCCGGACCCTGGCACAGGGCCCCGCGGGGCCGCCTCCGCTCACCCGCCGGCTCAGCTCCTCCTTGTGGCGCAGCTCCGCGCCCTCCCCATCCTCGGGCCGCAGCGGGCGGCCCGACATCGCCCCGGCGGACTCCGGGCGCGCTCACCCGGCGGCGGCGGCGACAGCTCCCCTCGCTCCGACCTACAGCCACTGCAGCCAGTCGCGCCGGAGCGCATGCGCGGAGACGGGGCCGCGCAGAACACCACCAATCAGCAGGCACGGCCGAGCACGCGCCTGACGGGACACCAATCAGCAGGCGCGGCCGAGCACGCGCCTGACGGAGCACCAATCAGCAGGCGCCGCCGAGCACGCGGGGGGCGCGCGGGCCGGATGGCGCGAATGCTGAGGGAGCTGGCGCCCCCGCCCGGGGGAAGGCGGGACTGCGCCGGCCGGTCCCGGGCAGGGCGGAGTTCTGGGAGCCGTGTCCGTGAGGGCGTCGGGACAGCCCAAGGGGGAGAAGATGTTTGGAATGAGGCTTGGAAACTGGGCTCCTTGTGGATGTGTCGGAACACCCTCAAAAGGAAAGGAGCGGCTTGGTGTGGTGTGACCTCGGGCTGCTGTCGGGCAGCGGGCTCTCAAACCCCTTTAAGCGATTTGTTTAAAGGTATTCCACAAGAGATATGAATCATACACTATTTACAGATATTAGGATCGTATGTTTCGTTATGTTCATTGTTAGGACATGTTTCTACAAGAATAGAGAGGGATTTTTAGAGGGGCATGTAGTGACAGGACAAGTGGGAATGGAGTCAAGCTGGCAGAGGGCAGGTTTAGATTAGACACTTGATGGAAATCGTTCACACGGAGGATGTGAGACACTCGCACAGGTTGCCCAGAGAAGCTGTGGCAGCTCCATCCTTGCAAGTGTTCAAGGCCAGGTTGTGCAGGGCTCTGAGACACCTGGTCCAGTCCCTGCCCATGGCAGGGAGTTGAAATGAGTTGATCTTTAAGGTCCCTTCCAACCCAAACCATTCTAGGAGTCCATGATTTTATTATTATACAAGATGGATGTTTAAGACCATCCACTTAAGATTATCTTAACATTTCTCTGTCTCTTCCATTCTACTGTAGATACGTCACAGTGATGCATATGTCTGTCTTTATAAATACATCGTCTCATTTTAATCCCTTCTTTTTAAACATCGTATAATTATTCTAAACACTCAAGAGTAATCCAAACTTACAGACTGCTACCGATTGCTCAGCTGTAGGATTTTATAAGATTTCTATCCCACTTGTAGTCCTTGAGGCACTGACTGCAGTGCAAATATAGTTCAAATATTCACAGACCATTTGAAATATTTGCAACTTTAGTTCGAGTTAGTTTAGAGAGGTAAGTGTGTTGACTTTTTTTTGCTTTAATCTCACATAATCATACATGTTTTATATTTTGATAATACTTAATGTTTGTGAGCAGGATTGCACTTTGGTTGTATCTGTGAGCTTGCTTGGAATGTCTGTGATGTTGATCAAAATTTTTGATAGTGGTATAGGAAGAATTAGGATTTTGGCTCCTAGTAGGAGGATGAAGAAAGACAATTTGGCTATAAGAATATTTGGCAATACACTAACCTGCAAAAGTTGTACTGATTTGCTTTTAACAGAAAGATAAAGTGAGGTTACACTTTCCTGGAAGGTCAGTCTTGCTCTCCCCTCCACCTTTAAGCACACCCTTGTGCCTCCAGCCTTGCCTCACCACGGCTGTGTGTGGGGCTGTGTGGTGGGACAGCTGAGGGAGCTGATCTGATTTTCTCTGCAGTGCACACTGCTGCTGGGATTCTGGCAGTCCCAAAGCAGAGCAGCTGAAGCTGCTGGGGAGTTGTTGCCCAGGGGATGGAGTGGTTCTGGGGCTTGTCCTTTGAATTCCTGAAGAAGTACACGTATCTGGATCACCCAGATCACTTTTGGTGCTCAGTGTGCTTTGTAGTCTGTCACTGTTCTGTTGAGTAATTCGTTTAATCTGAGTAACTCCCAACCCTCTGCTGCTCAAGTGTTTTATGTGGTCATATGTTACAAAGGTTAATGATCAAGTAATCCAGTAGTCAAAGTATAATCTGTACTGATTATCCTTTTTATGCTCAGTAATAAATGCAGTTAATGTTTCTTAATCAAAAATCCATCACTCAGTGTTCTTGATTGTTTGTGAAGAGTGATGATAATGGTTTTGAGGCATTATAATAGCAAATGTGGAATGGTTTTAACTTCTGGTCTTACCACGAACTGATGATTCTTCTACTGATAAGGAGTGGGCTTTTGACAGGTGCTTTTAAAAAGGAATGAATTCCTGTGACCAGATCACTCCTGAATTTACATTCGTACCCACAATAAGAGCAGCTGTGTTTGCAGCTCAGCAAAGGAAGAGGCTGGTACCTTTTCACCCCCAGTGCAGAGCAGTGTCATCTCCATTCCAGTTCGTTTCAGTGCTGCTGCAGCTGTGGTGTTGGGATGTGCCTGCACTGTTATTCCTGAGAGCTGGGGAGGGCACTTGGAGCTCAATTGGCTGACAGCTGAGTGGGCAATGTCAGTGACACGTCTCTGGTCACTGTGCTTGTGTCTGTGCGCTTGTGCCAGCTCTGGTGCTCTAAACTATTTTTCTTTTTACTAGCACAAAACTGTTTCTGGAGTTAATAATGCCTGACACAATGTTACTAAAGTACAAAGGACTATTTCAGTCTTTTAAAGCCCTCACCTTTCCAGTATCTGGCGTCTTTAAAAATATAAAAAGTAACACAAATTACCCAACAAGTCACGCAAACAGCTAAAAACCAGAGGTAGTTGCTGATGCCAGACAGTCTTTGAAGTTGCCCTCACCTGTTAGCAAATGCATGGCCAAAACAGTAACCTTTAAATAACCAAGTTCCAAAAGGCTGCTGGTAAAACCACGTTAAAAGAGGGTGAGTCCATCCTTGTGACAACACTCTTAAGTCTCGAGGATTTCTGTCCATGGTGTCGGCAGTACATTTGTGTCAGAGGATTTTACAGCTGTGAGAGGCACAGGGCAGGACTGATACTGCCTGGAGGCTTACTTAGCAGCCTCAAAGTTTCCCTGTTTTTTTGCTGTGGCTGGAAATCCACATGTACTGCCTTCTGTATCTCTCAGCTGATGCTTGGTAACACGTTAAGCCACCACAATCGGTTGTGGGTTCAAGTGTGAGTGGTTTATGAGGTTCAGCTATTAGTGACTGTGATCTGAGGAAACTTGTGCTTTAGAAGAGCCGGTCACAGAGGTCCTCGGAGAGGAATAGCACCAGGGTAATTGTAGCTCTGATGTTGGCCACAAGAGAGCAAGCTGAAACTGTGCTGGCTGCCCAGAGACAGGCAAGGGAGGAGTGGGGCCAGCCATGTGAGACAGGTGGATGAGGTCTCTAAAAGAGGGGAGCAGAGTCAGAGCATATTGCATTCGTGTAGGGTTTTGTCTGTTTTGGAACACCCTCAGTTCTGATCCTGGGTTATTTTGTATTCAGACATTGCATGGTTATAATCCATGGAAGTAGATTCTGAGATGTAACATCAATCTCTCTGTTAATTTCACAGTTGAACCTATATTGATTTGCTAATTTATATCAGTCTAAGTAAATTCAAATTGTTGAAATCAGTTGGGTTTGCTTTACGGTAATTCTTCTGCTAATTTGTCAGGATTTGAAGGCATTTAGGTTAATTTACACAGCCAGGAATCTGTATATATATATATATATATATACACACACTGGAATCCAGGCAAAATTGTGGTTTGTTTCCTTAGGTTAAGTACCTAGATTGTCAATTACACAAGAAACCTTGAAAAACCTATCATCATTCTGCTTTAGAAATCCTGTCACTGCAAGTAAAACAGGAAGTCTGAGCAGTTTTATGGTCTTGAATTACAGTTTTTTTAGCAGTTTACTTCTGATACACTGTTAAAGCAATCTGAAAACTTGTTTGCACAAAAATTCTGTGTAGTTCACAAGCATAAAATTATTAATTTTCTAATTAAAAGCAGAGCTTCATCACTTTCACATGGAGGATTTTAAGGCTGTTGTCAAAATAGCTGAGAACTATCATCAGTCTCTCATTAGTTTTTACAATCTGATTGCATGCCTCAAAACTTCTAAAAATGCTGAATTAAACAGCTTATTTGCAAAATACCCCCAGCAGCCTTTCATCTGATGATTGAAGTAAGAGAGGATTTAAAAATGGACTTTTCCAAGTCCACTCTGTTCTTCAATGTAAAACTGAAGTAACTTTAATGAATACAAGAACTTTTCTCCAGGTCTTGCATCGCTGTAGTTGAGAAGATGGTTTGACCTTTAATTTTCACAATTTTCCCTTCCTTAGTGCAGAACAATTTGCTGTGCACTTTGTTAGACTCTAAAAGAGAGCTGAGCTCATGTTAGTGCTAGTTTCACTTAGAAATGCAGAACTAAAAGATTTTGGTTTGTCTATTGCAGGGCGGTCCCTCACATGCTCTGAATAACCAACACACAGGTTTATTGCAGGAGCTGCTTGGAATATGGGATCAGAGTTCCAGATACACATTTTGAGCCAATGAATGTTCAGGGATCTTAAAAGATCAAGTGTTCTGTCTTACAAAACAAACATTTTTTGTTTGCAGTCTGAAGATGGCAGCCTGGTGCCTGGATGCTGGAAGCTCTTCTGTTGGTGCCACCAAAGAGCAGGAGTTTGAGAGGCTCAGAACTGCTCAGGAGCATTGGATAGAGAGATGCCTCCTTTGGATTATCTTGGATTGGGCATCTTGGTATAAAATCAGATTAGTGCTAATACTCCTGCCCAATGAGGAAAGGAAAAGAGAACTGCACCAAAACCTTCACTTCTGAGTGAAGAGTCAACCTGCCCAGTAAGTCTGCTTTTTGGAAGCTGAGTTAGGAAGTCTGGAGAGGACTGGAGGGATAATTATGGGATTGCTTCTCCTTCCTGTTGGGAGTGCCTCCACGACAGTGAGTACTGTGTTTAATACTACGTACAACTGATATTTTCTGGAAGATAAGAGCCAGAGGCTGGATTGTTTTGGAGGAGTAGGCAGGCCTGAGCAGGATGGGCTGAAGGTATGGAAGGGTCAGCCTGCTTTTGCTCCCATGATATGGATCCCTGGAATCAGGGATGTGGTAATTTCAGCTGAGATAGGTTACAGCCCCATAAAGCATGTTCCGTGGGCACACAACAGACACCTCAGTGACAGCTGGGGCAGGACAGAACATGTCTGAGCAGGCTGGAGCAAGGGGGACATGCATAACACCTTTGCAAGGCTCTCTGAGGCAGGAGTGAAGGTTCAGCTGTTTGCTCTAAGATGCCCAGGTGGATTAGGATCCTGCCTAGGCTGTTTTATTAAATGTGTTGCTCTCATGTGCTTTTTGTACCTTTGTTCTCACTGTCACATACATTTGGACTTAGCTCCTGCTTCTGGGCAAATAGAGCCACTAGAGAGGTTGTTTTTCCAGGTTTGGAGATGGGAGTTACTTGAAAGGAAACACTAAGGTTTTCAAATTCTAATGTGCCAGAGGCCATGTTATCAAACAGCTTGTTTGGCTTCATTTATTTTTAAACTGCATTCTTTCTGTCTTAGGCTGTGCTGAAGGCTTCCCATTTATGCCATTACTCACTGTCCTTATTCCTCTCCAATTTTCTGTCTATTTTTTTTTCTCTCTCCTCCTAGTTTTGGTACAAATCAGCCTGCACATGTGGCAAAACAACCTGGGACCCAAAGAAGCTGAACCCTTTGTAGAACTTTCAGTCTTGAGCGTTATACTTGTTCACCGTCCTTTTATGATGAATGTGACACTTGGTGCATTTGGGTCCCCAGAACTCAAAATGCCCAACTGAGATTGATGAATACAGAGAGGAAATCTAAGGCAAAGCTGTGTGAGTTGGCAGGGTGAGGAACAGAACTTGGAGGTCTTGGCTTTTATTCACATTCCACCTTGGAACATTAGTATTTCCATGTTTAAATTACTATTTTCATATTTAAAATTGGGCTGTTTTTGCTTTATGAAGTTACAGTCAATAAACTACTTATTGCAGAAATATTCACTGCACTGAATGGCAAGTGTGTATCTATTTTAATTTTATCACAGTTTTTATGTTGACTGTTTTAAACCTTCATGCTTGCTTGGCAACCAAGACCCTTCATCTCAGTAGCTGGAAAGAAAATATTCTGATCAAGTTGTCATGGAGCAGCAGACTAAGCATTGCACAGGCAGGTGACCTCTGACAGAAAAGCTCACAGAAAAGAGTTCCTGAAACATTTATTTTGGGTTATCACAGAACAAAACATTTCTATTTGCCATGTTGACTTAAATTTTAAAGAGGCAAGATTCCCTGATTGCAAGTTGCTGTGCCTTAAGCTTTACTATGATTGATTTAAAGTGTAAACATCCCTGAGATGTAACTGTTTTCCCCAAATGCTCTCTGTGAAACACCATCTTTTCTACTTTAACACAGTTTTTGAAGTAACTACAGCTGTTGCAGTTAAGGAAGAAGGGCCCATGGCAGTACAAAAGGGCAGGCTGTAACTATGTGGGGCAGGCTGTAACTATGTGAGGTGTAAGAATCTCATGTTTTAGGTAGTGTAATAGCCCTCAAAAGATTTCCTTCTCTTTCAAGGCAGAACCACTAGAACTGAGAAACCAGCAGTGAAAATGCTGGTAGGCTCTGAATGTTTGCCTTATTTGTATCTGATACAGTTACTTAAAACGCAGTAATGCTGTCTGCATTCCTGGTATTTTCAGTGCTGATCTTTAAAATGTTAATTCATCATTTGGAGCAAAAATAACCACAAGAGAGGGAGAGATATCATTGCATAATTCCTGGAGTTTTGCTAAATATTCAGCAATTTAAATGATGTATTTTAATTGTTGACTATTTAGCAAAACTTTGCCCACAGGTCTGAATTTAACAGTAATTTAGGTACTAGAATTCAGGTCTTTCTGCCACTGACATACATTGTCACATGTGAGAGAGGTAGCCTAGATAAATCATGCAATTCTGTAACATTGAACATTTGAGCAACATCCTTTTAATGAATATTCTGACATTTCTTTAAAGAAAGGTACTGGTATTTAGCACTTCAGAAATCAGTACAGTAGCTGTCCAGAAAACAAAACAGTCCCAAACAAGCACGAGATATCTGTAAATTAATATCTCAGCCTACACACAAGGTAAGTTCAGTTAATACTGTTAAAGCAAACTTGAAAAACCTTTATACAAGGCTCTGAATATGACAGTATCAGTGTAACTGGACAGACTAACTGAGAAGTAGTGACTTTGGTTAGCAGTGAAAGGCAGAAATAAAAATACTGAATTTAGAATAAACAAGCTTTGCCCAATTTTGCTTATAGGTTGCTCATAAGTCTCAATAGGTTGAAGTGACAGTCCTGGTAGCATCAGTTTACATGGCATAAAGGAGGAAAATTTAAAGTGGCCATTAGTAAAATGGTAAAATTGCAGCAACATGGGCAAAATGTGATTACATTTGATTCTCTCCAGACCAGATCAAACAGAGAGGCATGACAATAAATTGTAATGGAGGAACTTACATTTTTGGAATGATTCCAGTCGAAAAGAATGAAAGTTCTCTCTAAAGAAGGGAAAACAGACAACTATTTTTTACTTTGTATCTTCTTAAGCTTCTCTGCTCTTTCCACCTTCAATAAAATCTTGAAAAATGATTATTCAGGGGATAATGAATTGGTCAAAATCCTCTTATGGACAGTTTTCAGAGGTCAAAAGACAATTCAAAATTTAAAGCAACTCTTAGACACAGAGTGTGGTTAAGATTTGACTGCAGGGGTTCATGAGTTCTCTGTCCCAGTAGGAAAAAACCCTACATCTGAGCTCCTGAGCAGTGGTGCCACAGGCTGGGCTTGGCTTAATGGTAAGCAGAGTTAAAGTGATAAATCTGTCACAACTGTTCTAGAATTCATACAGTAATCAGCACAATTACAGCAGAGCAGGTTTGGCCAACACCTGCTGAAAGGGCCTCATAGTCCTTGCAGCTATCAGATTTACTGTATTACTTACACAGCCACTGCAGAGATTACATTAAGGTATCTGATTAAAAATTGTATTAACTGGAAGGTCATGATCTCTTTAAAAATCAGAGGAAGACATCAATTGCTTTTTTTTTTTTTTTTTTTTAATTTTACTTTTTATCTGAAGTGTTTAATTGACTTTTAATCCTCTGTTAAGTAAGCTCACTGTATACAGCCTAACATATTGTTTGCTCCTGAAATGGATGCAACAGCTCCTCAGCTGCACACAGAGCCTTTGGAAGTATATTTGGCTAAGAAATGAAGGCTCCAGCATTCAGTTACTCTTCATGTAACTTACACGTATTTGTTTACTGTGTTTTCCACAAAGTGTTGCCAGGAGACTTTGCCAGGCTTGTTTTCAATCATGCACTAAACTAGACTCCAGCAGACTTTATGCTTCCTCCATTAGTGCTCTGCCTTCATCTTTTTAATAAAACAGCTTGCACCTTGGAGAATAAAATATATTATTTCAATGACTGAAAAACTGGAAAATTTTGTTCAGAGATGGGAAATGAAATGCATTTCTTGTTCTGAGTAAGAACTGCAAAAAGGATTTATTTTTTGTTTACTCTCATATTTAGTATTTTAAACTGTAATAAAGTCATTATCGCCCTTATTATAGAAGAACTTGGATATGTGATCTGCATCTTGCTTGTTTAAATGAGTAGTACTCTGCAAAGCCAAAATCTGCTGCTTTCCTCTTATAGATAATTTGAATCAAATGACTTGATTACAAAGCAAGATGAGCAAGGTTTAGCTGGTGAAGGACTATTTGGGTTATTGCATTCTTCGTGCAGAGAATTTAAGCAGCACAGTCTTGAACATCTTTCTGCTGGAGGATTTTCCTTGGATATAATCAAACTTCAGGTCTCACCTGTATAACACATATATACCTCACAGTATAAATTTAACTGTGTGGAAGTTTGTGAATACAGAAATACAAGTTTATATATATGCACATAAGCCTACTCTATTAGATAATAATCCTAGATACTCTATTTATTGTTAGTAGCATGTCTTTATATTGCAGAATTCTATGTTTCCTATGTATTTATGTTGTCAAATAGGGACACAGAAGCATTGCGAGCACTTAAAACCCCCTGCAAACAAATAATAATATTTATAATAAATCACTTAGGGAGAACAGAAAGAATTTTAAATAACTTTATACCTTAAGAGATGCCATTCTTGCTCCACATCTGATCTGTCTTGCCTACCAATACACAACTTTGTCTTGGGCTTGATGACCTCTGAGGATGCCAGATGCTGTTTTGAAAAGGATTTTTAGGCCATCATGGATAACTCAAATAATATTTTTTCAAGTTTACAGAAGTCATTAAAACCTAAACTCAGGTGACTTAACACTTGGACAAAATTAAAATTTGTACAAACAGAACAGCAAAGGGGGACATTTCAGATGTAATGAATCAGACCTAAACATGCATCTGATACCACTGCAGTTTGCTATTTTCTTTCAGGCACTACTCCACTCCAAAACCATGCAGGATATCTTAGTATTTATCTTGGCAAGCTTATTCGGTATTAAATTCATCTCAATATATTATCTTGACAGTATAGTCAGTGCTCAAGCTGCTTTTAGATTTTCAAAGCTGAAGGAATTTTTCTTTGACCAGGCTGCATCATGCACGTAGCTGACGCAGAAAGCTGAACATTTGACTCTAGTTACTGAACAATTCAGTTTGTAGCCATTGCAGAGTTTGAGTGTGTCTCATATTCTGAAGCTGAGGGACTGAGGGTAAAGGTTTTGTGTTTTAACATGTAGATAGGGAAGTGATTTGGGGGAATGGAGGAAGAGAAGGTTTATAGTATTCAGCCTCTTCCCAGCAGAGCTTCTAATGACAGGTTGCACCATCCATTCTGCCTACATATCTAGCCCTATGCAGAACAAAAATGAGGAAATACTTGCTAGATGATTGGCAAGATGTTTGCCAACACTGTTGACATTAGTTACCTTTCTGATCTGACACGTCTCTGATACTGTGTGTTTGACATGTGGGAGAATTGTTTACAACTCTGTCAGAACTGGAAAAACGGTTGAAAGAGACATCCAAATAATAGAGATTGTTGGCTCTTTTAAATTTAATTTTATAACAGAAAAAGCACTGTTGGTGGGGTTTTAATACGTTTAGAACTGAAAATATTTATGTTGCCCATGGTTGGTAAGTGAAATGTAATGCCACAGAAATTCCTAGTTTTAAAATGCTGATTTTTTTTTTCATGGAATATTTTTCTGAGCAGTAAGGGTTTTTTGGTCATAGAATACAGTTCAGTAAGGAGAACGAAATCTCATGCTTCACTAGTTGTCAGAAGAGAATTAATTTAAGCCCCTAAGTCTCCTGTAGTTGTGTGTGCAAAAGGAACAGTGAGTTGCACAGCTACTGAAATGTGCTCTGTAGTACTGGCTGTTGTAGGGCAGGACAGAACGTCAGGAACTTAGGTGGCTCTGAGAGATCTCATACTGCAGGGTCAGATGTTCCTGTTGAGAAGTGACCAGCAGCAACAAAAGACACAGTATCCTGCACTTATTCCAACTGCTGCTGCCTGTTCAGTGTTCAAGCAATTGCACAAATGCGGTTGTCCTGTGTCAGAAGATGGGCAGCTGGCAATGCTAAGCTTTCGTTATCATCTTTACTTTTGATGCTTTCACTGTGCTAATTAGCATGACTAATTAAAAATAACTGGATTCCCTGAGGCTTGTTGCATTTTTTTTTTAGCATTAGAACATTGTTTTTTCCACTGAAGCATTTACTAGAGGTTTTACTGAGATACAACTACAGGGGATTCTGCTTAGACATTAACACAATTAATTTTTCATGGCTTTTATCACTAGTTCATCTTTAAAAGTAATTTTGCGATGTATTTGTAGCTAGTAAATAGGTCTTTTTGCAAGGGTTTATTTATTACATATCTGTCAATTTCTGATTTTCAGAACAGAGCTCATGCATAGCAAAATTATTTACCAGCATTTTATTGTTTAATCCTTAATGGTTTGTTTCTCATCAGTGTATTGTGTGTTTGGATCAAGTAGCTCTCACTGGCTGTGGAGCATCTTCTGTATGACCCAATAGGTGAAATATTTCTGGTAAACTCAGTTAGCTCTGGTTAATTCATATTCCATATGTTTCTGTGATTTGATGTTAGACTCTGCTTTCATTTCCTCATATTTGAAAGTCATTAAGCAGCCTTCCTGCTTGACTTCACTGCCATTGCTTCATGTGTTTATTTGCTTATTGTTTAATTGTAAAATAAAACTTTACCTCCGAGGATATTTAGAAGTCATCACCCACTCTTCACTAGGTATGAAGTAATCTCAATTTCCTGGCCTTAATTGTTGCATAACACTGCAATGCACAGTGATGGAACAGCTGCAACATCCTGACTGAAAACTCTGCCTTATGTCTGAGGAGGGAGTGTGGTGTAATCAGGCCAGTATTCTGTCCTTGAGCACCCTGCAGTGTCTACGGAATTATACAAAACATCCCAGCTTCAGGCAGGAAGGATTATTCATTGGAGGAAATTTCCTGGGTAACCCAGCCAGGTTTAGAGTGGACATTATGAAAGGCTCTTACTAGGCAGCAGCTTTATCTAGCAAGCTGTTTTCCTGCAACCAGAGATTTGATGGAAGATCAGTGCCACACCCTGTGCATAGGTGTGGGAAGAACATTTATCATTGTTTGGTTTGGTACCCAAATGACGTTGCTTATTTTTGATGTGCTGAGGTGATGAACAGCCTGACCTCTGTATCAGAGGGCACAAAGGCATACCTCAAAATTAATAAAAATCTTTATTGTGGAGTATCTTGCTGTCCTTTTCTATTTCCCCTATGATTTAACTGCTTCTTCCACAGCTGTTGCTCTCATTTTGACTCCCTGCCGTTCTCAGGGTGCAAAATCTACAGCCATGTACTCCAATTACTAATAATCATGTTTTGTTGATTATTTTGGCAGGAATGCTTGTACAGCTGCTTCTTTTCTTTCATAAAACATGCCTGGGGACTGAAATCTTTGTTCTGATGACAGTGAGAATATTTTCAGCTTGTACAGAAGTCAGGTGGTTCTCCTAAAAGCACTACACTAGAGGCTTTTAGCCTACAGAATTTAAATATACCAACTGTTAGACTGCTTGTAACATGGCCATCCTCTAATGCTTTATGATCCCCTGAAAAAAGGTGGAGGGGTTAAGTTTATAGCACAGAATCATCTTCCGTGGCTCCTATTCTCCTCACAGTGCCACAGCCCAAATACTGTATGAACTGTGTAAAAAAAAATTCAGGGAATTATGCCTCCTTAGCAGAATAAAACATTCTAAGGTGGCACTATCGGATGAACCAGGAACAGATATAGGCAATATTTGGCAACTGGAAGCATTAATTAATTTCTCAAATAAGATAAAAGAAGATACAGATGATGATAGAGAAGCAGTGGAACAGGTTGTTCAGGGAAATTTTGCAGTCTCCAGCCTTGGAACTGATTAAAGCTTTGAGTAACCCAATTTCATAGCTGACTTTGCTTGGAACAGGAGAACAGGGAAGAGACCTTCTGAGCTCTTTTCCAATATGAATTGTCCTAGTATTGAAAATTTTTGAGATCGAGAAAAGCTTGAAAGTGTCTAGCATCTCACAAGGTCCAAAAAACCTGCCACAATGTAGCCTAATGTATACCAGCAAAATCTTCCTTTAATGGGTGACCCTTCTTTCCAATGAGCCTGCTCACATCTCCTGCTTCTGCAAGATGACATGTGTGGAATGCTGCTTAAACCCCATTTCCCTTATTTACTGATCTGCCACACACTCCAGTACAAAGATTATATTTATCAGTTGGCCCCAAGGCTGCAACAAAAATTCAGTTTAACTTCTGTGAAGTTGTAGTGGAGAGAGAGAGAGAGAAGAAGGACAGTGTATACCATATTCATTTCATTTGCAGTGAGCCTTATTTTCTTCTGCATGCTTAACTACTGAAATTTAATTCCTTCTTCCGTGCTAACAGTACTGCTGAGATCAATTAATCTGTTTTTCTTCCTTTCATGCTTTTATCACACTGTTTGCTTTGACCTGGCTAGTGAAGCCACTTCCATTGTTCTACTCCAGCCGTTCTTTAATTTCCATGTTTTTCTAATACCTAAAATAAGTGGCTTGCCTCTTGCATTTCAGATGTTCCTGTTACTTACTCCACATTCCCTACTGTCCCCTCTGGCCCTGCAGCTGTGAGCTTTGCTGTATGGCTGCACAGTCACTGCTCTAACAGCTGCACTTCATCCCACAATTCCCCTGCAGATTGCCCACCAAAAAGGATATTGTTGCATATGAGAAAGCACACAGCAAACACCTGCAGGGCATGCAGTGGGCAGAGGGCTCTGAAGAACCTTCAGGGAAAGTGGTGTCTGACTAAACTTAGCACCTCTTTACTCATTACACAAGGATCTTCTTTCCTTGGGAAACTGCAATAAGGTCAGACACACTGGACATTAGGTGGTCAGTAGTTTTTTGGTTACTATATATATATAGTAAAAATACAGGAAAAATACAGTGGTAGCCCCAATACTTTGTCCATGTGCTCTCTGTCCTGAGGAACACTCAGTACTGTGGACAGTATCCAAACATGTTTTAGGTGTTAACAGTGTGACATGACATGTCATGACATGTCAGTCCTGCAAACTGCCCTGTCTGCAATCTCTTTTTTTTTTTTTCTTGGATTTTAAGAAGGGCTCAGCATCTTGCCACAAAGGAACTTGACTGGAACCACTGGGGAAGGAGCTCATTTTTAGTACAGTAGATCTGTAAGCTGAATTACATATTTTCTATAAAACCAATTCTCTACAAAGAGCCAACAACATTAGTCAGTTGATAAAGTACCATCTTCTTATAATGGTCATTAATTTAATATCACCCTGCTCACCATAATATTACTGTTCCCCATCTCCTGCTCCCTGGCCTATCTGCAGAGTTAAACTTTATGAAGTATGCCTGTGGTGAAACAAATTATCAAACTAATTGAATGCTGTCTCCATTTTCAAGTTTTCAGAATACTTGACTGACACTCATTAATTCTCATTAATTCAACCTCTTAGTGATATGTAGAATAATCCTCATTCTATAGATGAGAAAGTTGGAGGACATAAAAGTAGACATGCCTGCATATGACAGTGCTCTGAATTTACTGTGCAGGACACTACTCATCCACAAATTTTAGAAGACTTTAGAAAATCTCTCTCTTTTTATAGCACAGGAAAGGAAGACAAAAAATGCACTTGTTTGGAAAGACACAGAAACCCCCTGTGACAGAATAAAAAGAAGGCTGACCAGTGGCTTCTCACTCTGCAGACACTGAGCTGCTGATAAAACTTAAAGGAAAATATGACAAACTATTGATATGCTTTTCCTGGAGTTGGCAGCTTGTGCAGCACGAGTTCAGCATTGGTACCAGTAGGTTTGGCAGCAGAAATCTTACCATGAGCTTTCCCTAGCCAGGTCCATGGTGCCAGAAGGAGATTGGAGGGAGAGACTGCATTTTAGGTGGCCCCTGCATCAGTGACAAGACCCCCAGGCAGGAGGAATCCAAGATTACTGGGATTACTGGTTGGCACACTGCTATATAATTTCATTTTGGTATCAGTAGGGAGAAAGTGCTGATTATCAGTGCTTACATCCAACTTTCAGTTAAGCCAGTTAAGCCACAAAAATATTCTTGTTTTTCTTTCATATTCGCATGTGAAGATTTAGATGTAAGGTCACTTTCTGCAACTTCTCAAGTCATGTTAAGTGTGGTGTTCTTGAAGAGTAGCAATTGTGTTCTATAGTATGGAGATGCAGCCTGTATTTTTTAAACTAGCTGTTATTTTGTTTGTTAAATGAGTACAACTTGCTGTCTTTTTTTACAAACCCTATATGTGTCCTTGGTTGTATTCCCATTTGAACATCTTGTAGAGATAGCAAATTATTTTTCACTGGGCTGCCTTGCACTAGAACTGTATTAAGTTATATAAGTAAATTTTGTCTCAGAATTCAATAATAGTTTGGCCTTTCATCAGGTTTTCTAGTTCTCCTTAGAAATTAAAATATGGCTTATTCACTGATTATGTAGAATAGAAACAGAAGTGGACTAGTCACTTGATTAGTGTGGCATATCTGGTATTTCATGTACTAATTCACACTGAATACCTGACTTTTCTATTCCTATATTAGATCCTGATAATATACTTTAGTCAGTGGCAGTACCTGGCCAAACAAAGCAAATCTTAATTGTCAACAGACTAAAAGTATAGTTCAAAATATTTATGAAATCAACTGTTTGAACAGTTTAGAAATAAACTTTATTTCAGGACAGCTAGTGAGTTTTCTCAAGTGAGCTTTCTTCTGTTACGCAACACTGCCAAATTAGGTCAAGTTGTGATTTCATAGAATCTATAAAACCTGACACACAAAACTTTAAGTAGACTCATAGGAAAGACAGGCATATTAAGTTGGATAGAAATTGCAGTTGATTTATGGCACCCATAAAACACTAATGGCTTAAGAGATAAGACTGTTTTGCCTTCCTGAAAAACTTCAGTCTTGAGCAGAGGAATCGTTGGGTACAGTCAGTTTGTGGTGATTTTTATAAATACATTTAATAATACAAAATTTTAACAAACACCTGTCATCAATAGTTTACTTTGATGCTAAGGTATAAAAAAAAAAAACCCTTAAAAATGGTCCCAACTTCAGAGAGCTGATGACCAATGCTAAGTATCTTTGCCGTATGTATGATAATCGACAGTCCTCTGTATACCCTTTACACTTGGAATCTAATCTGACAATCAGTTGGGCACATGATTAACTTTAGCTGATAAAACAGTTGTACACATATGATTTACTTGAATCAAACATTAGCTAAACACAGAGTGTAATAATAGGTGAAAATAGGTGGAGAAGGGAGTAGGTGGCAAAACCAAATGGCAATTTCTTGCTTGCTTTCTCGAAGTACAGACTGCTTTTGCCGCAAAGGACTGAACAAATCAGTTCAATGCCCTCCTACTGTGAATTTGGCCTTTCATCTTCAAAGTACTCTCCAAACATTTATTAATTATCTTTACAACAGTCCGTAAGGCTAATAGATAAATACCAGCCTGCTTATGAGAAACTGAAACATGCAGGTGGAGCCATTGGTTGGCGGCCACATGGTGAGTCAGCACGGAGTCTAAGATCAAAATCCAGAAGGGCCTGCCACCTGCTCCCTTGGTCAGTCGCTGGATTTAGTCTCTTTCTCAGTCTTGTCTTCCTGTGTGCCAAAGACGTGATTTTTTTGGTTTGTTTACTTTCTTCCCATTTGCCTTCTACTTCCTGCAAGCCTCACTGGAGATCAGATCATGTGCAAATTGGCAGGTACAGTTTTAATTTTTCTTTCTTCCCTCATCCTTCCTACTTAAGGAAATACCCAGCCTTCTTGTCCCTTATGTCCTATCCTTGGACTGTGCATTTTAGAGAAAGTAATAAACCTTGAAATGACTGAAACTTACATTCGTTAATTTGACATATCAGAGCATAATGATATAATTTTTCTAATTAAATGGCTGTACCTAACAAATCACAGGAATGGATCTCATGCCTTGAATCAGTTAATGAAATAATTCTTTTGATGGTTTCCTATAAATCACCAAGTCGAGGTTCCTGTACAAAATGTTAAGGATCTGAACTATTTTATTCCAAACAGTGATTCCCACAGCCTATATCCATGTATTGAACTATCTAAGGAATAATGATTGTGAAAACAGGCCCTTGGACAATTTGGGATGATTCTCACCTTCCTAGTCAGTACCTGATGCGGTTACAACTACAGTTCACTATGAGAGCAGAAGCTCATATAATGTAGAGGCCTCATTTTCTCCTTTCAGACTGCCTCCTAAAAAGCAGTCAGGTTCCCCACTAAGACTCCATCCAAGGGTTCTCTTGGCTCCAGGGGATCACCCTGGAGAAAGCTGGCCAAACTCAGACCATACAAATTGCAACTAAGTGATAGTGTTTCAATTGGTTTGTGTGTAGGGTTTTCCAGAGGAAAACGCTGGACACAAAGACTAAAGTAGATTTGGGAAAACTGAAGGTGGCTCTCAATCTCCCTGAACCTCTGTTCTTCCCCTTCCTATGCTCTTGCTGTAAAACCTAGTGCAGAAGTGCTGCTGAGTCTCAACCTAGAAAGATTGGCAAAGTACTCTGAGAAAAGAGAAAAAATTACCATGCTAATGAACACATGCTGTCCTAAAGATACAACAGCCTCAGTCAGGTTATTATAGAGTAGGAATTTGATCTGTTTTTCAAAATTTAGACATCTGTTACCATCTGAGATGACAGAGGCTATGTCTGCCACTCAATTAATACACCTGTAGCTCAGTCCTCTTACAGGACCTGTGTTGTAGTTGCCATTTGGGTGTTTTACTTTCACAGGGTCTCTTGACCCTCTAGATGCCTATGTTTGGCAACTTATTTTGACCCTACATGACATGTAGTCACTGTGAAGGTTTTCATCTAAATTAATCACTGTCTTGAAACTTGTTATGGACAAAGCATAAACAAAACACCTGTTTTGCAAGGGCAGGTATGAAATCAATTGCTGGCAATAAGAATGTGGTCAAAACAGAAAGACTACAGAAGAAAGGAATTTGCAAATGAAAAACCTGTGCTCCTCAGGATGGATGTGAATATTGTGTAAATAGGCATTAGTTAGAGGTTTAATTGTGACAATGTTTTCTCTCATAATTATAGGTTACAACAACTCTTATGTTTGTTGGCAAGGTTAAACACATCACAACAATGCTTCTGACCATGTCTGACATCCAGAACTGCACCTTCACTTAAGAAACATCCTCTGCCTGTTTATCCTTTATAATTTCCCAACCACTTTGGAGCCCTATACTTAATTGACTTTGGCATGGATTCTCATCCTGAAAACACTTGGAAGCACGTGCATAATTAATGTTTGAGTATTTCTACTCAATACAGTAATGGGCAATTATGTGTTTTAAAGGACTGAAGACATAATTAGTGAGCAGCCCATAGATTTAAAAGACTACTTGAAACTTACCTTGAAAAGCAACTTAAGTCAACCTCCTCTGCAGTGAAGCAAGAGCCCTCCCTCAGTCCCAGCTGAGGTCAGAAAAAAATAATCAATGTACTGTATTGAGACAATTTGGCATCCTTTGGTCTTGCCATTGTTTTATGTTTTCTGTGTCTGAACCCATGTGGTGTAGTTTAAGAATTTAGCTATTATACATCTGTTCTTTGCAGAACAAGTAGTATACAGACTTCTTCAGATTTTTTTTCTTCTCATAGTTGTTTGAAAATATTTTCCCTTTTTCCTGACATTAATATGTCAGGAAGGGATTCTTGTTACCACAAGACTCACGTGCCAGCCTTCAAATGACCAGGATCCCATGATGTTGCTAACTTTCCATATCAGCTCCCTTAATTTATTAATAATCATTTCATCCATTTGGGAGTGCTAGCCATAATGATAGGGTGGAGAAGTATTAGATAACAGCAAGCTATCAGTCATATTTGTGTTTTCTTGTTAGCTGATTAAAGGTACTGAGCAGATTTGTACTTAAGATATTTAAAAGAAAATTTAAAAAAAAAAAAAAAAAAAAAAAAAAAAAAGCTCTGCAGAAACAGGTAAGCCATGTTTCCAGCTCTGATAGAACAATGTTTGCACAGAGCTGAAACTGAGGGCTGAGACCACCTCTGGGCCCAAAGGCTTTGGAAAACTTTCCAAGGCAGAGGAGTTTGTATCCCGTCCCTGAGCACACCACATAAATACACTGCTGCCAGCAGATTCCACATTCCGTTTTGGATGTTGCAGGGTCTCCCTGGTGGTACCTCTGGAATATGATTCAGGGCCTGGGTGTCACTAATGAAACACAGAGAGTGCTTTCCGTGGTATTATCTTAACTTTCACTTCAGATTAGTTAGAGAATGAACAAAACAATATTAATATTAATGTTCTTATTAGAGCCCTTATAAAAGAAATTGCAGAACAAACTGAAATTTTCAGGTTTTGGGGTCTTTTTAATTTTTAAATTGGTTATTATGCTTGCCACCCTTAAGGAAAATAGCCTGAAGAGGGACAAAGCTTTCTATGGGAACAGCTCTCCCTGGCTGAAACAGTTAGTTGAAGTTTGCTGTGTTAGTTGAGGGCATATACCGTCAGTGACAAGAAGGTATCTGATTGAGTCTGATGGGTAAGCTGTTCTTTGAAAGCTAAGGTTAGGATTTATGAGAATTGAAGGCTAAGTAATTGTACAACCATGACTAATTACTAGATTATTATGTTGTCATTATTATTGTAAATAATCAATATAGCACTAACACCAAAGGGTTATGGTAATGACATCGCAAAGGGAAAAAGACTGGCTTATTATTCTTAATAAGATACGGCAACTTAGTTAATCACTGTCTAACATCAAATAGAGGCAGGTGGTAGTAGGAGGTTTTTCTCACACTCAGAGCTGTGTGTCAGACTCATCTGTGCAGGTTTTACTAAAGATGTGTTTGGCTCAGTGTGATGCCCCAGTGCAGAGGCCTGTCCACACAGGGTGCTGTATATGGGAGAAGGGCTCTACCTGCAGGATTGATGGCTACACAACTGATGGCTGTTGAGGTGCATGTTACTTGTATAACTGCAGCACAGTTCAAATCAATGATTTTATTTGCTGGCATGTGCTCACTCCATCATGTGATTCTAAGTACATCTTGTACTTTATGCTTTGCCTTCCAAAAAATTGCTTTCAAGTTGTGGCTGGTTTGAACATAACTGTATCTTGGTCTCCAAAGACAAACATGTTTTTATAAAGACCGTTCTGGAGACACCCAGAAAGAGAAATTGATAATGCAACTGAGGCTCTTCCCTTTTCCTGCTGTGGGATCACTGATACGACAGGTTGTTCAGTTCAAGCTAGTGGCAGGTCAAAAGAAACTTGGATTCCCTGATTCACTTCTATTCCAAGAAGTTTTTCAACATTGTCTTAAATCTAGAAATGTTTTTGTTTGTTCTTTATTTTGTTGAAATTAATGGAAACGAAACACGTGCCTGAAGTTAAAAATGTGTTTTTAAGTATTTTCTTGGCACAGAATCAGAATAAAACATTGCAGAAAGGTGAACAGGGATATCAAAATCTGACTGTCTTAAAGAGGTCAACCATAACCTCCAACAGGAGTTATTTAAGAGAAGGATACCTTTTACTTTCAATAGTTGGGTTTTTTTTTTAAGAGATACAAATACTGTCTGATTTGCTTTTATATTTGATTTTATTGCATGTATCAAAAATCCTTAACAATAAATTAAAGAATAAAGGCAAAATTCATAGGTATTAGCAGGCTGTAAAGGAAAAATAACAAATCCCAGATTTTTCATAAAACATACTAAAATATACACAGGAAACAAAATACTGTTTATTAAGCATTATTGTATTGTTTAGTAACAGAACAATGACACCCAATAGGAGACAAAGTACTGTAAGTTTTAATGAAGAAAAGAAACCAAATGAGCTTAAATTGCAGATAGGCTGTTATCTTATCCTCCAGACTCATTTCAGTCTCTTCCTCAACACCATGTTCCAGTTCAAGTAAATAATTCCCTCTCTTGAGAACAAATGTGCAGTATGATATAGGCAGTTTGCAGAAATGTCACTCTTGGCATTTGGGTGCAAAACATCCACTTGTCCTTAAGTAGATGTGGTGTCTTCTTTTATTTTAATTACTTTTTTTCTCATTTGGTACAGGATGTTTTCTTTATCTGACTTTAGGGTACAGTGTTTTCTTATGACTGAGAAAGATTGGACAAAAGGAGTCTCTTCTTGAAACCAGTTGTCATATAACATATGGCATAACACATAACATGATTTTAAGTTGTTTTGGTCACTACTCAGGCTATCACTTATCAGTTACAAATGTTTAGCTTGCTTATGTGAGCACAGAGCTGGTTCAGCTCCCTGAGCTGGAGTTGTGTATCAGCTGGATAGTTCTAGCTTCTCCAAAAAAACCATCTCTATTCTGAATTTGCTGGAGGTTCTGGATGGTTTTCTCACGAGAGTTTGTCACAGGAGCCTAGCTTTGGTCCTGAAAATAATGATTGTTTCAGGTTAAAATGACTGATCTGTCGTCTAGCCCTGAGAGCCAGGAGCTGTCTCTTTGAAGTCTGAATGAAACAAATCCCATAAGAGCATCCCACTGTGGATCTTAGAGAAAGTGGGAGGGAGCAGATGTTTAGTTAATGACCATTAATAGGTGTAGATGTTCAAATTGCTAACATGTAAGTGACATGGACAGATCTGGAGTAAAACCTGGGAGACTTTTCTACCCCACCTCTGCCTCTGTTTCCCTGTGCAAGAGCAATGCAAACTTGGAGTGTCAGCTGATACTGAGATGGCAGCTCTGGGAGTTGAATGTGTGGGGTTATGAGCAGCAGAGCCACAGCTTCCCATGCCTAAGTCATAGCAGGGGGCAGTGCACTAAAGGCTTCTGAGCTTCACCCTTCAAAAGACACAGATTATATATACTCTTTCCAGTTTTGCTAGGCCTTGTGTGAGCTAAATGAATAAAAAACCACTTTGCACACCACGAGGTGTGTCTAAGTGAAGAATGGCAACAGCATGATGATTAAACTTCATGAAACTTCTCAGCTGAGTGTAAGATCCGAGTGTGCATGAGGTCTCTCGCTGTGATTCATGCCTCTTTGGTTAAACCATGATGACAATTGCGAATATAATTTGGTAAAATTGCTATTGTTCTAGGTTCAGCAGCTCTATTACAAGCACAGTGCTTAAAGAAGCTGCCACTGATGTGGGCAGTTGTTTAAAGCCAAAAGGTATCCTCTCTTAGTTTTCAAGCTGTGTCTTTCCTGGAAGTGTATCTTTGACTATTACTGACATCATAGTTATGCACTTACCAATAATGAAAATATTTTCATTTGTTTACATCTTATAGTTTAATTGTTGCTCTTATTGCCAGAAAAATTAAATATAAGGGTATTTTTATTCTGGACAGCTGTCTTAGAAAGACTTTGAAGAATGTCTTTTGAATGAAATTATTTTTATATTTTAACCAGAAACTTAAAAAATCTAAAAACTATTTTAGTATTTATATTTCTTCATTCAAATAATACCTAGAGCAAATATATTAGTAATATATTTCTAAGAAAGCTTATGGAATTTATCCACCGAAAAAACTGTATCTAGGAAGACTAAATAACATAAATATACTTTTTGTTAATTCAAATCCCACTTTTGTGTCTCCACGTTCATTCTGCCAGTGACCATTAGTCAGGCCTGGTCTCAAGTCCATGGCTGGTGTGCTGTGCCATTGTGTAAATTGTTGCTGCAAGACTGCTGAGTCGGAGGTGTACCAAGTCAAACTGGTAACTCCTCTCATACAACTTCCAGCTATTAAACATCTCCCCAAATACATCAGAAATCTGTAAATGCTGGTGAGCCAGTCAACCTGAAAAAAGACCTGCATCTTTTCAAAATATATTTACAAGGCCTTCACAAAGCAATTTAGTCAAATTTGGATTTAGTGGAATGTTTATGAAAATATTTGAGGCTTTTTTTAGCAGCATCTTAGATGTAAAAATCAAAGTGACCAAGTCACTGTATGATGTTGGACATCAGTATGGTAAGGGAAAAAAAACTGAGCACAGACTTTAATAAGCATGTTGAGAAGATCATCAGCAAAGTGGTGGCAAATTTAGAAAAAGTATGAATTTCCCCTACCTGCCAATGCCCCTGCTTTTGGAAATGCCTCACAAATCAGCTGTGGCCCTTTAGCAATATGCCTAAGGCCCCTGGACATTCTGCAGGGAAATTGTTAGAAAAGGATATAACTTACATGGCTTTGGATGTAAGAAATTCTGGCTGGTACCTGCTGACTGCAAGTCCCCTGTGCCATTGTGTGCAGTGACTCTGTGTGACCTGCAGTGGACAAGCTGCATGGTTTATCTGCACTGTGCAGTCGTGTGCATCACACATTGTGTGCTGAGGACAGGCTGACCTCACTGTGTGCACACCGTACAGCCTCTCCTGACATCCCACACAGCAGCAGTCCAGACTCACACTGGGCTCACTCTGCATCATACTGGCCAGAGCACACATTCTTCCATGCCAGAGAGGTATAGCAACCATTGCTTTTCAAATTTCAAAAGACGTTTTCTATGTTTTCTTTGCCTCTTGTCATAACTTAAATATCACCCAAACCCTATTCATTACTAGTAGAAAAAATAGCAGAGGCGATGATTTCATCTATATAGTCCAATCCACTTGTATAAGGTTCAGCAAACACTCAATCAGAAATGATTATTTAAACTCTAATTCATCCACATCATTCTCTAGTAACAAAAAAAGGTCTGACCAGCAGCTGTTACTGGATGAACTGCTGCTATATCACAAATATCTGTGTATGCATTCTGTACCTGACAGACCAGATTAAACCCCATCAATCCAGTAACCAAACCATAACAGTGGCCACAAGTGCCAGCAGGGGCAGGGCTGGAAAAGGTGTCAGTCCAATGTGATAATCTGCAGTGGAGCATGGCAGGCATGGCACACCACATTGTGCTCCTCCACACTGTGCTGCCTTCCTGCTGAGACCCAAGTAACAGCCAGGGATTAGATCCCAGCTCATCTGGGTGTCTACTTGTGGAATATACTGCCCTTGTCACCAGAAGTGCAAGAGCTGACAGTTAAGAGACTTAAACCCACTAATATCAGTTTTGATATGCTTTAGGGGTTTTATTAAACATTGGCTAATAATATTAAAACTATTAAGGTTTAGGAAAAATAATAATTTTTTTAGCTGTTAGTAAAGAAGACTACAGTTTAAGCAGTAAGGCTTTATAAGAGAAGCCATCAAGAAAATTTACTCTGTTTTTGATGCCAACTGAGAAAAGATTTTTCTGCAATTTTTAAAGGAATATACCATAAGAAGAAACACTTAACTCACCTAGGATACCCAATCCCATTAAAATAGCAATTTTAGGCTTTGTTTGTTTATATGAAATTTTATTTCTGAAGTATTTTTTCCCCAAGGTATAGTTCCCCTTATGCAAAGTATAATCCATGATTCATGCATAGAAAGTCATCTAATTAAGGCAAGAATACTTTGAACAAGATCACAGGAATGGCAACACCAGAACAGGTTATTGGTCTGTTATGTCAGGCATTTGCTTCTGGGGTGGCCTATATACTTGGGGGGAAAAAAACCAACCAACCAACCAACCAACCACCAAAAAAAGAAAAACAAAACAAAAAAACCAAGACAAAAAACCAAAACAAAAAAAACAACAACAACAAAACACCCACAAACAAAAAAACAAACTCAAACAAAACCCTCCACAACCCAAATCAAAACCAATTTTACACACAGAGGAGGGAACTTCACAGTAGTACACAATGACAGTGAAAAGAGAATCTCAGCTCTGGCAGCCAAGAACAATCATTATGTTTTCAACCGCACAAGGACTGATAATTCTTAAATATTTTCATAGTACCCTGAAAAAGATCTAGCTTATTGTACATTTTGACTGGTTTTTAAGTGCTATAAACATGCAGTTTTTTGTGGTGGCCAATACCAAAAATAGGTCACATGGAGTGCAAAAAAAGTATTTATGGCAGGAACTGGGATGCTTCATCTGAAGCAGAGAGCCTGAGCCAGAAGCAACTGGTCAATTCTACACCATCTTCATAAGAATAGAAATGCTATTTCAATTAAATAGCTTAAATTTTGGTACCCTGTTTAGGTTTTGGTGTATTTTTTCTTGGAAGCTCAGAATTGAGAGCATTGTCCTTGGCACTGTCTTAACCACAGGCTTGTGGTACTTGGCGCTTCTCTTACAACTCCAGCTTCTTGAATCTGCATATTCACACGTTTTTTTAAATGCTAGAAAACAAAAAGGCAACAGCAAGCAGAGAGCCGAGCCAGAGGCAGGACTTAGGGGCCCACGGCATGGAAAGCCGGGCTCGGGGTGGCTGGGGTCCCACCCGCGGTGCCCGGCACCGAAGCTCAGCATCGGTCGCCGCCTGCGCGGGGCCGCGCGGGGCGCCGCTCCGGCTCCTCCGGGCTCTGGCGGGGCCGGGGCCGCCCCCGGGCC
>VXBN01012052.1:1049043-1141925 GCA_013397395.1 Sinosuthora webbiana | reverse complement strand
GCAGCGGAGCCGGAGGGCCGGCGGCGCGGCGGTCAGTGCGGACGGGCCGCCTGCGGAGCGAGTCCCGGGCGCGGAGCGGGCGCGGGTGGCCGGGCCGGGCTGCCCGCGGGTGGGGGGCACCCAGTCGCGCCGTGCCTCCGCTCTCAGAACAGTGTCCGCGGCAGCCAGGTGTGCCTGCTGTAACGAAATGCGGTGGATGTGCCCGCATCTGCTTTAGCATCTGTTTCTTATTTCTCATTTAGGGTCTGTGATTGCCTATTTTACGTCTGCAAAGTTTCTTCTTTATCTTGGACATGCACTGTCCACTTGGGTAAGTAAAATGCTGGCCTGGTAAAAGTAGGATTTTATTAATCTGGCTGTGATTTACCTGAGCTTTGTTGGTACTTTCCAAAAAACTTCATAAATTCGCACACCACTATAGAGGTCTTGTTACAACACCTTGCTGTTGAAAGTGTTCATAATCTTTACAAGATATGTTGCAGTAGGTTTAGTTTTAGTGCAGAGTTGTGCAGTACTCAGTTTTTGGGGGGACTAGTTCTGTACCTTTTAATGTTTTTAAATAACTATAGAACCAGAGAGACTCCTTATAGAGGACCAGCCCATTGCAGCATTATATGTAAAGGACTTCTATACTTATTAATGGGAAATGCTCAGTGTTTACAATGGACTCAATACTGCCTCTCACAGCTAATATGCTAATATGTTGAAAGCATCAGGAGTTGTCCTCTGCAAAATCATTTGCCTCCTGAAATGCTTTCCTTCTGTGCTAATCTAACTTACTATACCAGCTTTTACTCACTTGAAGAATACTAAAAGCTGCCTTAAGAGATGCACTAAAAATAGACAGTCTGTTTCTGTTCCACAGAATAAAATTAGAAATATGTCTGTATTTTAACACAATCTTAAGTCTCCATACAATGGCCTGGTTCAAAAATAAATTGAAAGTTTCCCCCCATTTCCCTTGTTTTGTGTTTTGGTCCTGCATTTGGGCTGGTTTCATGTATGTGTTGATCTGATGGCTGATCTACAGTAGAACACTGCATGCCTAACTCTGGAGCTTCTTGCTTTGCTAACCTGAAAGGTCGTACTGAAGTTTCTCTTAGCAAAATAAGTCTTTGAGTGGTATCAAATGTTCGTTTAAACAAGTGCAATTTTTGGCAGATGTCAATATTAAAAAGCAGTGAGTCAAACAGCTCCTTCATCGGTCAGGGCTGTTGCCTGCAAGAGTCAATGTCAGTCATGCCCACAAAGTGCCTCACTGGCAGTTTGGCCAACCCTGCGTACTCCTCTCTGCCCGGTGCATCACAGCTCTGTGGTGGGCTTGCTCTGAGTCCTGGAGTAAAGGTGACAAAGCAGAGATAGAAAACAACCTTGCACACAGTAACAAATGGTAGAATACAAAATGTCTGTTTAGCAATATTAATGGGCTATTCCTGGCCATGTCCTGGTGGGTTTTGTGCTGAATATCACGACTCAAAAAACTCCCAAACAAATGTGTTCTAACAAGAGAAGTTATTCTACAACAGCTTATTTTGACAGAACTAGGTGCAGGACTTCGCCTTTTGTATCTCCTAAGCTTTGGTGTTCTTGTAGTTGTGAAGGTTTTTGCTACCAGGAACAGTAAACAAATACCTGAATCTTCAGAACACCAAGTAATAGATCATCTTTGTTTTAGAATGGCTCTGTCCACAATACAAAACTTGAGAGAAATGGGGTTTTGCTGTAATTGAGAGAGCTAATTAGGTTTCTGTGTTACTATGCCATTCCCAAATGCCAGGAGAAGCTGTAAATGATTCAACATGTCACATCTCCAGAAATGTTCAGACTTGAACAAAGTCTAGGCTCTGCTGGGCCCTTGCTCAGTAAAATATTTAGATGTGTGCCTGGCCTCAGGGGTCTCAATAGGGTGGACAACAATGCTGAATTGTAGTCTCAGACCTTATGCTGTTGCTGTCTATCCCTCAGCAATAAAGAAGGAACAACATGGAGCTGGGTTCACCTTGTTGGTGTCAGGCCCAGTGTTTTCCAGGAGATCAGCTGATTGCAACTTCCCAGCCTTATCTGTGTGCCTCAGGCCTCAGGAAGCTGTCAGTAGGTGGTAGCCTGGCTATCCCTCAGCTTGTTGGCTTCAGTTCTGACGTGGTTTGTATACATTCAGTATAAGGGTAATTATAATTACAGAAGGGGAGGAGCTGTCTTGAAAAGGGTAGTGATGCTGAACAGCTGTAGCTATTTACAAGTTTTGAAATAGCCACACTTTGAGACATTTTAAGGTGGGACTAAGTGTATGTAATCAAGGATCTGCCTGTTTCTGATGACGATATTTGCTGTTCAAATTTCAACAGATCTTAGCTTGAAATGACATACTTGCTACAGTGCTCTGCAACTTACTAATATTGTTCTTCTCCTTTATTTTTGCTTATTCTTTATGGGTTTTAGTTCTTGAAACAAAATCATACTTTCAGGTTGTAACAGGTGTGGTTTCCCCAAAAATTATCTCTGTGGGTTGACCGGATCAAAATACTCTGGGTAAACGTGCTGGATAAAGTTGAATGGTGTTCCCAGGCTCTTAGATGAAGGGTACAGGAAAATCATGATGTCTCTGGAGTCAAAGGAACCTTTCCATGGGTTTGAAGTGAGATTTGCTTTTTCACTCTGACAGTAGTGACTGGTACTTAGTTGCACATGCTTAGATTTTTTTTAAAAATGCCTTTTTCGTTTTGTCAGAATCCAGTAACTGAAACATCTCTGCATAAAGAAAAACCCCAGACTTAATATGAAAGTATTTTTTGGCTCATTTTTCTAGCTTAACAAACAGTTATCTGGGTTAATTCACCTGCATGTATTTTAAATGAAATTTTAAGTGAAAATACCACCTCAGGTCATACTAAGTTTAAGTGAAAGCTGGAATTGGGAAATTATATGCCTGGGATATTTTCTATGTATTTCTACTAACTAACCATGGAATGTGAGTGGAACACATTTACAGAAGGCTTGAGGTGTCTCTTGAGTGAAAAATGGTTTAGAGTATATGACAGGAGACATATAAGATGATCATGTTTATAGTAGCATTTGTCACTGGATTTAGTTAAAAAAAAGCATATGAAATACCCCGGGGTTTTTATTTGAACAGATGTCATTTTTCTTTCCGTGATTGGAATATAATTTTTTTCAGCCTGTGTTTAAGGAAACAAGTATCAAAGTTTGCATGTTACAATGTTTACAGAAATCTCCTTCAGTGAACTCAAAAGGCAAGTGCTTTTTGTGTCTGTACTATACTGAAGACTAATCACACTTTGCAATTTCTTGGACCCCAAATGATATGCTTTTTATGTATCTCATGATTGCTTTGTTACATGGTAAGTTAGATTTGGTTGGCTTTGATTTTTAAAAGTACTTTTATGTTACACCTCCCCCAGCCCTCCTGAGTATTTGAGGTCCTTAGAAACTTGTACTCTTTGCTGTACCACATAGCATTTGTTTATTTTAGATAAGGCAGCAGAAGAAAACAGTTTCATGTTTGGTTTGTAGAAGCCTAATGTTAGGAACCCTTATTAAACAACCTGTGTTCCCTAGAATGGTATGACTGATTTCTGTTTATCTGCTTCGTTACTGATTGCATAAAGCATTTTTTGTCATGTGTTGCAGCAGCGTGTTTAAAAGTAAAGTGAGATGTGACAACAAAAACCTCCATGTATTTATTAGCAAACCTAAAAATGTTTTAAATAGAATGAAAATTACTTCACTTGGGTGTGTTTAACAATTTGGTCGTCCTTTTTGTACCTGTAGCATGTGGTATCAGAACATGGATGTGTTTTATTCTATGCACTAGGTTAAATTAGCAATAGGTTAAATAGGCTGAATTAGCAGTGAGTTTACAACAGGTTAAATGAGCTTTGCTATTCCACCTCCTCTGGGTAGTATGTCAGTGCTGAACACTAAGAACAGCTGAAGTCCATTGATTTCAGAAACTTCAGTTTAGCATTTACCCATATCTCTCCTAGATTGTATGATGACTTGTTTCCACTTGAGTCACTCTTGTGTTATAAAGCAGCACTTAAGCTTTGATCATCTAAGAGCAAGCTGCCTTGAAAAGTTATTTAAATAGCGATCGGTAAATCTGTTGTTAATATTTGATCTATGCTGGAGAATTTGTGTAAGCTTTTTGAGTTTTGTTGGATGTGACAGACTTTGTCCAGTAATATACTGATAGAAAATATCTGGGATTTTTTGATTTGTGGCATTACAAGTGGTAATCATCCACTTGATTAGGATAGGTAATCTTAATGATACTGGGATAAAATCAATGGTGATGGGATGTAGCCATCAAAAAACCTCCTAAGAAACCAACAAGCACAAAAAACCCCACACCACCTCTGTATGTGTAACAAACTTCTATTTTAGTACAGACTCTTTTCTGAAGAGCAACCAGTAATGTGTGTGTTCTCTTAAAGGGAGATCGTATGTGGCATTTTGCTGTGTCTGTGTTCCTGGTTGAACTTTATGGAAACAGCTTACTCCTGACTGCGGTCTATGGCCTGGTTGTGGCGGGATCAGTTCTTCTCCTGGGAGCCCTTATTGGAGACTGGGTGGACAAGAACTCCAGGCTCAAAGGTTAGATACCTAGAGCTGGTTATTGACTTAAGGATGGATCAAATTCATGTGAAAAAGGTGAAGCCGACAGAGTTAATTCCTCAAGTCAATTATGAGAATGGGGCTGGCTCATCTCTTCTAAGAAGGGCAGAGTGGTTTCAGAGTGGTGATGGTTAAACAAAGATATTCTCAAAAGCAGGAAGAAAACAGTTATAAGTCATGATGTCTGTTACTCAGGCTAAACCCATGTGATGTGTAGAGATGTATGGAAACACAAAAGGTAAAAAATACGTAACTTTAAGGACTACAGACCAAACTCTTTTTACATTAAACCACTAACAGGCACTTGTATTATTTGTTGTCTTTTGTCTGGCTACAAACATGTTTCACTTAAGTGTAAACACACTGCATTTGCACTCTGCATATTGTATATATGCTCTAGTCTGGTTTATAAATAAAACGGGATCAAGTTCTTCAAATGAATTTCTACTTTCCAAAAATTTTCAAAATAGTATCCTTTCCATAGTAGGTTGAAGGTGAACTTTAGAGGCTTGAGCTAGGCTTTTACTACTTGAAACATACTGTCAGCATTTAAACAGGGACTTAGATTGAGTGTAAATCAAGAGCTATGAAGTGACATGAGTTTGTTTCTCTAAGACAATGGATGATTCAGAATCTACTGTGAAGTATGCTTTTGCCACTTATGTTTTGGGGGAGACAAGGAAAATAAGATTATTAAATAAATCTGTGTGTGCTCCTTAATTATGTCCACCTTTATGCTATAGTTAGCTCATTCTTATATTCTTAACTGTTGCTCTGTGTTTGGTTTAAAACAGTGGCCCAGACATCCTTGATTGTGCAGAATTCATCTGTCATCCTGTGTGGTGTTATCCTGATGATTATCTTCCTGTTTAAGACACAGCTCTTGACATTATACCATGGATGGCTTCTTGTGAGTGCTTCAACTTGTTAATAAGAAATTAATTTATGAAGAAACTGTGGGAAGCATGGGAGATGGATGAGTTTTTATCTCTTTCTGTAATCTGTATAGACATTTCTGGGAGCCAAAACTGGCAAATGAAACTGCACTTGTTAGGTAAACAGAGATTATGATTTTTTTTTCTGCCAGGAATTGTAGACTTGATCTTGTTTTGTGTGAAGAATAATGCTCAAATGTATGGAATCAAATATAAAAGTCTTTTCTGCTTGTGTAGAAAGTGGAGATCTCTATCCGTTTTCTCACATTATAACTCTTTCCCCTCATCTCTCTAGACATTGTGCTATATCCTGGTTATCACAATAGCAAATATTGCTAATTTGGCCAGCACTGCCACAGCGATCACAATTCAGAGGGACTGGATTGTTGTGGTTGCAGGGGAAGACAGAAGCAAACTGGCAGGTGAAATATATTGCCTTTTTAATACCTTGCATGTCTTACTTTCCAAGCTTGATTTTATTTTTGTTTTAAGACTGGAGTTTTACAGAGATCAGTGCATCTTTGAGTTCCAGATACTATGAGAAAACATCAGGTGAAAGGGCAGCCTTTACTTTGCTCTTCTTCGCTCTGGACTACAGCTACTGAGATCACAAATTACTGTTGTGATTACAATTCAGTTAGGCATCCCCAAACTTGTTTTGCTCTCCTCTTAAGTCCTGCTGCAGCTCTGTTAGGAAAACTAGTCTTGCTGAGCAAGCCAAGTGTTGCAATACTTTATTTTTAGTTCCCTGGAATGAAACAGAACTCTTGCGTAATGGGGCTCCTCTCACAGGCATCAAAGAAAGATGCATGAGAATGAAGTCCAGAACAGTTAAGTAGGTATATTAGGAAATTGCCAGTAGGTAATAGTGTGCATGCAGGCACATTTGAAACCTTGCATTTCTCTAGTATTAGATGTCTAACTCAGAGCTGTGAACACCTTCCTTCAGTTGGAATAAGCAGCTCTGCTTTCCTTTGACACCTAGTGCTTTTGAGCATAGACAACAGACTAAATCATCTTTTGCCTAGAAAATATTTTTGGTTGCTTCTCCCCCTGTGCCCTGCACTTGCACAGTGACATTGATACTACCAGGAGAGAGAATTCATTCCCAGTCATATCCTATTGCAGCTTGGTAGGCATGACACTTTTTGGATGTGAGAGATTGGGACTCTCACCAAGGATGTACAACATCCAAAGGGTGTTGTACAACAATCTTTGGCTGTGCTGCTCTTCTGATTGTAACACAATGTGAGAAGCAGTATTTTTTTGTGATGAATTTGGTCAGGCTCTATGGGCTCTGAATCAACCCCATAGGGGGACTTAAGCCTTCTCAGATAGAGGAACTGATACTGAATTGCAAACAAGGCACAGAGCAGTTTAACATTACCCAGCCCTCCATAGCTCACTAACTCTGGAACTAAAGTTTAAGTCTGACACAGTTTAGATACCTTCAGGCTTAGACAGCATTTCAGCTTCTGGACTCTAATTTTGTATTAAGCTCCCTAAATTGTCCATTATGTTCAGAGTCCTTTTGGAAATTTCAATCCTGTATTTCAGATTTTTACTTGATGTTTATCTCTGGTGAAGGAATATAATTTACCCATTTCATCCAGGAAAGGGTAATTCTTAGCTACTTTAAACGTGTCATAATTTTATTTTCCAGTCTACAAACTATCCTCTCTAGTCTTTTATTTTGACCTTGCCTTTCTAGGTCATGCCTTTTGTAGAGCAGCAATACAAGTGAACTTTCTTCACACATGTGAATCACAGGTAGAAAAATAGCAGCTATCTGTAAAAGTCTTAGGTTAATGAGAACTATTAAAACTTGTGTCAGATCTTATTCAGCAAATCATCTCCCCCTTCCCTGTCCCACATAGCACACATGAGATAAAGTACAGACCACACCTGCAGAGAACTGCTGCCTCTTTACTGCTTCATGAGCTCAGGCACAATTGTATGACCACTTACATTTTGTACTCAGAGAGCAGGCAAGAGGTTACTGTAAGTTCTCTTATGACTTGACTGAGAATGAAAACAACCACTGCATTAAGCACCTTAGTTCAACAGATTTATCTAAAACATCC
This sequence comes from Sinosuthora webbiana, assembly GCA_013397395.1. Classification (NCBI taxonomy): domain Eukaryota; kingdom Metazoa; phylum Chordata; class Aves; order Passeriformes; family Sylviidae; genus Sinosuthora; species Sinosuthora webbiana. Next base: position 1,134,271 of record VXBN01012052.1, on the reverse strand, counting down.
CTTCCAGGCTGAACAGGCTTGTTTTCTGGAGTAATCTGGAGACGGTTGAAATTCCTTAACTTCAAAAAAATTAAGTGCTGACACTGACTTTGCAGCAAATACTGTTTTCCATCTCTGCATTGTTACCTTTCCTCAAAGAGAAATCTTAGTTATGCAAGTTAGTGGAATAGGGAAATAAAAAATTACCTTAACTTCTCCTTTGTTGCCCCTGATTAGTTTTCCTATTCACTCTTCGTATGTTTTCTGAGTGCAATTATTAGCCTTCCTCAAATAGGCTAATAACAAAGGTTATTTGGATGGAATTTTTAAAGCCAAATATTATGCAAGTATCTAACTCAACTATTTGACTGAGGGCTAGCTAGGTTAAAAATATTTGACTGAGGGCTAACTAGGTTGAAATAGAGTAACCTGAATGTTTCTGTGAATGGCAAGGAGTAATTCTCTACAGTTTCAGTAAAGCAGCTTCATACTGATGTAGAATTTTTTACTCTGAAAGGGGCTTCATGTGTGAAACCACTGTCTGGAAACTTTCAGGAGTGGAAGAATGGCACTATTAATTGGAAACTGACAGGAACCCAGATGGTTTAATGACAGTAAAGTAGATAAGATTGAGGAGGGTGAGGCATTCCCTAGCAGCAAATGAAAGATGCATTTGTGCTGAGAATGGGTTGCTTGTTTTGACTGTAAACATCAAAGGACCAGAAAGGAGTGAGGACTTTGCTCAGTAAAGATCTAAGGATGCCTACAGCTGCCATCAACCAATGTGACTTAACAAGGAAATGTAAAAGCCATTTCAAAGTTCTGCTGCTATCATGGTGGTTCTGTGGCCACCAGTTATTAGAAGTAAATGGAGGAGACTAAGCAATACGTGTTCAGTGTTGGGAGATAGATTACTATCATCCCAAGAAACAGTTCCACCTTGTGAGGTTCCTGGAGCTGTGCATGCTAGGTTTGAGTGTTACAGGGGTAGAGCTCAGAGTCCACATCATCAGTGCTGGGTAAAAGTGATCTCACGATGAGCAGTTTTACCTGATCTCATGATGAGCAGGACTATGCTGCCACTGTAAACCCAGCATGCTCAACCTGGAAGACCTCATGCAGGCAAAACTGGCAGGAGTAGGGATTTGGCTTACGAACACCTTGGTTGATTGCAGTGAACTTAAACATTGAAACAGTCTGAAGGTGCCTCTGGTTACTCCGGAACCAGTTACAGTTGGAGCAAGACTTGTAGCTTTACCTTTATACATGTGGAATTCACAATTATATTCATTAATATTGCACTATAAATGTTCACCAGTCATTTCATATCATCAAATAATTTCTGACAGATATGAATGCCACAATAAGAAGAATTGATCAGCTGACCAATATCTTGGCTCCAATGGCTGTTGGTCAGATCATGACATTTGGCTCCCCAATGATTGGCTGTGGATTCATTTCTGGCTGGAACCTGATGTCGATGTGTGTGGAATATCTGCTGCTCTGGAAGGTTTATCAGAAAACCCCTACTCTGGCTCGCAAATCCACAAAAGGTGAAGCGTCGGAACTGAAACAGCTGAATGTGAAGAAAGGTATTGGAAACACAGAAGTAACTATTCAAATTCACTGTGTATTCATTGCATCAGTCAAGCCAAGTGTTGACTTTTGTCTTCCACAGGCACTGCTTTCAGGCTAAATAGCTTTCTACTCCTAGCTTGGAGATTTCAGGTTTGGGGTATAGATACCAGAGACTGTAATCTAAGCAACAATACTTTGTGCAGCCTTTTGAGGAATTCCATAAAATGCAGCCAAAGAATTAATTCTCTCCTCTTCATTAACCCCTTAGAGTAAATCTGCCCTGTAACTTCAGGCTGATCATAGGGACTCCTCCTATCCATCTATACTATAGCTGATAATCTGGACCAGGCTCTTGGCTCTGTAGTGTCTACAGCCTCTGTAAGACTATTCCTTGCTAACTCATCTCTGCTTACACATAGTACTAACAGGCTTTCAAGAGATTGTAGATGGTCATATTTCTATTCTGGCATGACTGAATGGTTTTTACATGGTCCAGGAAATGGTAGAGGAAAAAAATAAACTCTTTTGGCCTTAAGCTCTGCTTCCTTGGCCAAGCAGTACAAGTGGGATTTGCAGTGTAGATGACAATGGCTATTACTATAAGTAACACTAAATGATATTAATGTTACTTTAGATTGAATATCAGAAATTTAAATTCAGAAGCAGACCTTTTATTGTGAAGTAGTAGAGATGTCAGACACTGAAATACTAAACTTAAGTGTTTCCTCATGTTTAAGGTAGCAGAATACTAGTGAAAGCTCATGTTAAGGCCTCCCAGCTACAATAGGTTGTGGGTTTTTGAGTTTTGTTGTTGGGTTTTTTAGGTTTTTTTCAAAATATGAGGAATTCCTGGGTTTTGTTTAAATGCTAGCTAACAATCTTGTCTCAATATATTGTGAGTTAGAAAGCTGCTTTTAAAAGTACTGAAGGAATCTGTCTTCCCAGCCATCAGATCTATGGTGGTAATAGCTGGTCCAGTAGGCTGTTGGACCAGGCTGATGGCAGTTGAGTATTAGAGAACAAGAGAGTGTAGAAGGCTCCATAGCTTTGGAGCTGGCTCTAAAGTACTTCTGGAGAATGAAGCACTTAGGAAATATCAATATATAGGAAACACTTCTTAATCTTTGCTGTTGCAGTATTCTGATTTCATTAGAAGACTTGTGTTTTTAAAAGTTGCTGAAGTACTTCATGTGTCTCACTTGCCGTATGTAGAGTTTGCTTTGAACTTCATAGTGTAAAAACACTGCTCTGGCATCCAGACATTTGTAGAATTTCTATCCTCCTTGCTAGTGTAAATACTTCTGTGAGTTTTTGGATTTTTGTTTGTGATCAGTGCCAGTGCCTTTTTCCTTTATTACAATGAGAATGGAATTGTAGAAATGCAGAGGTTTTTTGTTTGGTTTGTTTTTTAAGTCAAGCTTTGAAAGCTTTTGGTGCTGGACAGGCTTCAGCCTTAGTTCTTCTGCCATGACATGAGATACTGAAAGATGTTTAAGTATTCCCTTCTTTTTTTCAGTCAGTGCTTTTAAGCATGCAAAACTGTTAAAATGCCAACTGACACTGGCATTCATTAGGCAAATAATTTCTCTGTGGAGCTGGAGCATTCAGTCACATGTCTAGAGGCAGGCAGTGCCTTCTTCTATCACCATTTAATTAATTAAATTGATAGGGATAAAACTTACTTGATCTTATTCCCCAGGTAGGATTTAAGAACACTTTAAATGATTTTAATTTAGGTAATTAAGAGAGCTTGGTAGTGGAGTTTGACTGATGCACTTCTGCAGCAGTGAGCTTACAGCAAACAACTGTCTGTTGCTTTACACTGTGCACTTAGCAGGCAGGAGTGTATCTGACAGCCCCGTTTCTGTTTACAGAGAGTGACATGAAGCCTGCTGAAGGAGTGCAGTTAATTGTTGAGAAAGATGTAAGTGGCTTTGAGCCCCAGCAGGAGAAGGAAGTCGGCTGCACTGCCCGGATTGCCGAACCTTTCATAACGTTCCGGGACGGATGGGTTGCGTACTACAACCAGCCGGTGTTCCTTGCAGGCATGGGCCTTGCATTTCTCTATATGACTGTTCTGGGATTCGATTGTATCACTACTGGCTATGCATACACTCAGGGGCTGAGTGGCTCTGTGCTAAGCCTCCTCATGGGTGCCTCAGCAGTCACTGGAATCATGGGAACAGTGGCTTTCACTTGGCTTCGGCGCAAATGTGGCCTCATTCGCACGGGCCTTATTTCTGGAGTTGCTCAGTTTGCTTGTCTGATCTTGTGTGTCATCTCTGTATTTATGCCTGGAAGCCCTATGGATCTGACTGTGTCCCCATTTGCTGACATCAGTGCCAGGCTGTTTGAAAATGAGCCGTTGCCTACTATAGCATCTCCAGAACCTGAAATGATTTTTGCAACTGGAATGCCCAACTTGTTAAATGGGTCTATTGCTCCTGCTGACAGTGACCCAGAGATGAGTCCTGAGCCCGTGCCTTTAATCTCTGTTAGTCTCCTGTTTGCAGGAGTCATTGCTGCTAGAGTTGGTAAGTATTACGTCTCTATTACAATTTGGTTTATTATCTGCTTTTAGTTCTAATAATTATAGTGCCTGTCAACTAAAACCAGTTGATTTTATAATTGAATTGTTACATCTTGTTTCTGGGGCTAGTTGATTATATGTGACATAAAAATGAAATTATCCTGTAGTAGTGTTACTAGGGCAAAGACTGGAGTACTAGTTGCATGTATATTGTATGTCACTAATAGGAGAAAAGTTACCACCTTTGGAGAAGATTGCAACGTATTTTTGGAAAGCTTATCTCTAGATTATTTTTGTTCACAAGCAAGTGAAACTACTTGTTACTAGGAAACGGCACTAAACACATCTGCTATGAAAACCTTCAAATTTTACAGTTTACTAAATTAATCCACTTATTAAAATTTTCTTGGCATTTAGAAGGGAAGCTTTGATATGGATGGCAGCCTAATTTTTTGAGGCATTGCTGGTTAGCCTAGTATTAGTATCTGTCAACACAATAGGCAGTCAAATACATAAATGTAATGAACAGTAATCATCTGTAGAATCATTATCTTCATTTTTTGCTGAATTCTAGAGGAATAGAATACTTGATTCGCATGTATTAAGTTTGTTTGCGAGATAAGCTTCTAAAGCTGAATCATGAACAGAGTAAACCAGTATGGAATCTAATGTCAACCATTTGAAATTGTGTATTCTGTGTAGTTTGAAAGATGTTTGATTTTTATGCAGAACTTTAGTGATTGCACCTAGCATGGATACACTATAAATAGCTGCAACCCAGCAATTTAAACAAGGAAAGGATGAGTAAAACATTGCCTCCATAGTCATGATGAAACAGGGTGTGATAGGCAACTTAATGTGTCGAGTTTATGTATTATTTCAGGAAATTTTTGTAAAGGGAAAGTAAATTGCTGTTGACTGTGAGTGTGAAATCAATTGTAGTCAACACAAGGATATCTTCTCCTGTGTGTTTTTGGCAGAAGTGAGTGCCTGGAAGGATGAATTGAATTGTGCCAGTGATGAGTTTGCCATGAGAAGCCCAGCAGGATGGATAACTGTTTTTTCTCTCCGTAGGCCTTTGGTCCTTTGATTTGACTGTCACACAGTTACTCCAAGAAAACGTCATAGAATCTGAAAGAGGCATCATAAACGGTGTCCAAAACTCCATGAATTATCTTCTTGACTTGCTGCACTTCATCATGGTCATCTTGGCCCCAAACCCTGAAGCTTTTGGCTTATTGGTGCTTATTTCTGTGTCTTTTGTAGCAATGGGCCACATAATGTACTTCAGATTTGCCCAAAAAAGCTTGGGAAAACAACTTTTTGTTTGTCACACTCCTGATCCCAAAGCAGCCCCTGACAGTTCACCACCTGGTAATACATCTACTGTCTAAAAGGATCCACTTCTTACTAACCTTGCTTCACAAATACCATGGTTAAGCACATTTACTTCTTTTATGACCCTGTTTGAGGTGTTTCTCTAGAGTTGAATGCATAACTTTTATAGCTGTTTGTGGAAGCTGTCCCAAGAGAGAAAATTCATTTTACAGTGACCCTGTAAATGTTTCATGTTTGGCAGAGGACAGCCTGGTTGGATCTTGACAGCTGCAGTATCAAAGGTTCCCCACAAGTCTCAAGTCGGGTGTTTGATCACAGAATTACTGTTGAAGTTCCACTGCTGATCCCCACAGTGATACTCTGGTCAAGTGGTTATACATACTCAATTTACCATGAATTCTGAATAATTCTTGTGTTCATTGAGTAAAATGAGGTCTTGTCCTTCTTTTAGTTACTTCAGAGTAACTTTTTATACAGTATTTGATTGTTTGGAGTTTTTCCTCCAATATTCCTTTACCATGAACAGTTTTGCTCACCCATATTCTTAAACTGGTATAAACATCCTCTCTAAACATTAGACTTTGATCCACAGGGGTTCTTGTGGGTCCCTTCTAACTCAAAATATTCTATGATCCATCTTGGATTCTTCTAGTAAACTCTTTTTTTTCCCCCCCAAAACCTTTATAGTATTTTATGTTTTGGTTTAACTTTATGGAAACACCTTTGCAGGTTTTTTGCATGTTTCCTTACAAATTAGACAACCGTTAGGTACAAAATATTGTATTACACTTTTGTTGCACTTCATAGAGTAAAAAAGCCTCATTTAGCAGAAGCTATTGATGTAATATTACAAAGCATGGCTTTTAAATTGCAAATGGCAGGTTTGCTCGGGTTTGATGTAGCAGAAAGTGCTAAGGTCAGGAGTACTGGTACAGAAAGATAAATTCTAGTGCTAACTTAGTTTTTGCCTCAGAGTACAAGCAGCTTTAGTTAATTTTCCAATATATCAGGCTTTAATAGGGTTTCTGAAAACAACTGCATTTGAAAATAGTTAATATTTTATGCAAAAAGTGGATTACTTGCATTTATCTGATGTGTATGTGAATTTTGACTTTGTTCTAAAATACTGCTAAACCAATGAGAGGATGGACTGAGAGGCCCTCTAAAGCAACTTCAGAGCAATGAAAATGATATGTTGCCCCCTCTGTTCAAAAATTTCTTGCCTTTTTTTTTTTTTTTTTTTTTTTACCCTGCATGTGTACTAACACAGTACTTCCACAGTCATTAACCCTTCGTGCACTTTTGTGGAAACTACGCACTTTGCTTTCTCAGTAGAGTTGAACCTGGTGGTGTTCTGAGTTTTCTTATGGCTTGGCAGTCTGACTTCTAAATTTAAATATTGGTAAAGTGTTTGCAAAATAAGTAGCATGTGAAAACATAAATGTCAGCAACTTGTGAAAAGTATCCTCTGTAACTTTTAAGAGTTTTTTAAATTTTAGGTACTGTCCTTCACAGTCATATATGTTGCCAGACTCAACCCTGGAACGTGTGTGAACTCCATTGAAATTAAAGGCGTTACAACCAGGGCTGAATCTAGGCCACTCATCACAAATTTTGTAACAATTACATTATCTATCAGAGAATGTAAAGAACCTCTAGTGGCTTTTGTCTCAGATACAATGTTTTGTAAGAGATGTGAAATGGAATGAATGGGAATACAATGTACAACCAATGGACTTGTAGCCCATAGTTTTCAATAACTGGATGTAACAATTTTTCTCTTCTAATGGACCAAACCTAATAATTACTCTATGTTGCTGAAAGCTTCTCAGGGATGTTTTCACTAGGTTTATAAGTGTTTATACTTTGACCAAGCATTTGGGTTGTGTTTTGATATAATAAAGAAAAATATGTAATTTAGAGTAGGTTTAAAATTTATGACTCAATCCTGAGTGTAACTTAAGGAAAAGGGAATTTTGCCATCAGCAGAATTTGTCAGAAGACAAATAAAACAAGCTTATCTAGATCTGTAGAGTAAATATGTCCAAAGGATAGCCTTATGTGGTATTATGATAAGTACATTAGTAAATAAAATAGCTCTGATTTGCCAAATATATTTTCTCATGTGTATCTAATTTAAATTGGGACCAGATTTTAATATTGTTAAAGATAAATAAAGGTAGTCCAAATGTCAGTGAATGCCTCTATACTGCACTTTGAAAACCATCTGTATATCTTTGAATGCCACTGAATATCTTGGACTCACTGGCCATCAGGGAAACAAAGCTGAAAACACAGCTTTTTTTTTTTTTTTTTTTTTTTTTTTTTTTGTGCTGTCTGCAGTGCACAGAACCCAGGGTGCCTAAAATTTAATGCTGTAGCACTAAGCACCAGACATCCCAGAGAGGATGTATTCCTGAAGTCTAGAGAGCTCCAAAAACGTGACAAATAGAGTTGGGAGCATGCCATGGTCCTGCCTGTTCCCAAAGGCTTTTTTTTTCCCCTTTCTCCAAGAACAATTTAGTCTTGTTTAATTTGAGTAGCAATTTGTTCCATAAATAGTTCCACTAGATAGTGCAGTACTATTAGGAGAGGACTGGAGCTTTGTATTTGGTAAACATGATGTGGTTAGGATTCATATGTGCACATCACAGCTGGAAGGCAAGACAATCCTAAAATAGAAAAGTGAATGCTAATATGAAGAGGAATAAAGAGGTTTAAATGGGAAAACTTGTGTGTGGTGGTCTGCGTTGGATGTCAAAAAATGTATGCTGCTTGAGCACAGCCCGTTTGTGTGCAAGTCCAAGATGTGTGCAGACACCTGTACTCAGTAGTGCTTTGAAGCAGTGTGGAGCCTGAAGTCTTACTTAGCAGGACTTTCATTAAGTAAGCATTTTTGGCCTTGTATTTATTTATTTTTTTTAAAAAAACGTCCAAATTGGATAAAAACTGCCCTTAAAAATGTACGCACTAGAAATCAATCTTACCAGAATATTTTATTATACAACCTTATGCTGGACATAGTATTGATTTATGTATTACTGTTGTTAAAGCTAATTAATAAATTTGCATAAAAACTTACTTGTCCTGTATTTTTCAGTTTGTGGGTATCTGGGTATGCTGCACTTGACGTGGATCCTGTGCAGGAAGCTTTTTTGTATGATGGGTTGGAACTGCCATGGAGCACAAATGAAACAGCATTGAGGAGGAAGCAAATGCCAAATGTAGTCAAGATCTTTCAATGACCCTTTAACTGTTTGGTGAATTGCTTTTTATTTACCATCCACAGTGGTAAGTTAAGACACAATAGATGAACATCTTGCAACCTCAGCCTGGGTCTTCCATTGGCAATAGAACAGTGTTGTGTCTTGGCTTGCTGAGCAACAAAAAGCAAATGATTTTACCTTCCCGTGTGTCTTTATTGTACTGAATTTGAGATGATGGCCTTCTGTAGCAGCAACCTGTAGGTGAGAACTCTAGGGATAATAGGAGTGGTCAAGTTTTAGTAGTCAAGTACTTTTCAAGACTAAACTGAATGTTTCACGTAGGACTGCTTCTGGCTTTGTGTATTTAGGATATGTTTGCACAAAGGGTTCATCTTTAGAAGGTTGTTGCATTGGTTCACTAGGAGCTCTCTGAACTGATTCTTCTTTGAACTAAGGTTTTCCTAGAAAGAGACTTTTATGGTTTGTCCCCAGTTGTTAATGTTTGTCTTCTTCGCTGCCACTTACAAATTAAGACAAGTGTTAGAATACTGACTTGAAAATGTAGGTACACATATTCACCGCTCTAAATATAAAAGTACAGAGGAAAAGATTTGTGAATGGTATTGTGTACTTAATAGGTAAAGAATACTTCTTTCAGATGGAGAACTCCCTTCCCAATTTACTATTTGATGGTTTCACTGTTTTTTGTTTTTTTTACTTAGCTGTAAACATTTTGCAAAGTTCTGAGTTTTTTAACCCCCTGAGGAATTCACTGTTCAGCAACCAAAGGTAAAATGATTGCAGATACCTACCACTGGTTGGTTGCTTGCACTAGTTGGCTTACCAGCTACTTGAGATATCGGCCCTGCCTGTGGAGGGCAAGGTATATTTTATATTCTGTATTGTATTCTTCTCCCCTGAAATATTTAACTGCTTTTGTTTTCAAAAGCATTTTCATGAAGTGAGTACTGGTAATGGGGTAAGAAAGTTGAATCTTCTTAAAGGAAAAACAGTGAACTCAGACCCTTCACTTTTAAACGGGTTTGTTTCTTTGGTGAGAAATCTAACTCAGGAATTCCAAAGGAAAGTAGGCTCATATCTAGTAATTTTAAAATACTACCACATCTGTATTTGCTTCTGTAAAGTACGTGGTGGATGTCCTAGGAATCAGAGTAAAGACTGTTTCTGCTAGGGAAGAGTGCAGCCAGTGGGTGTAGCTTTTCTGAATCTAGCACTCTGGAGGTGGTAATGCCTTTCTATCTGCCTCAAGGCTGGCCTACTTTCAGGTTCTCCAGGAATATATTGTGCTGTACTCTGCGTTCATGTCTTTCTCAAGTACTTCGTACTACAGAAGTTAGTAGTAAGTGTTAGAGTAATAGTAATTTTTTTGTCTTGCCCTCTATAGTTACACATTCTCTTTCCTACTTGTGAGTACTTTAACTGCATGGTGTAAGAAAAACGATTTTATTCCTGGAATAAGATGATGCCTTTAGCTTCTGTTTTCAAAAAGACACTATTTTGCCCCTCTGAAAGGCAGGAAAAACTGCACAAGGATATTTGCTTAAAGGCTTGCAGGGAGCATGGACAAAGTGCATGCTGCTCAATAATGCTTTTTCAAATACTTCAGCTTGTCCTTGTGTGGGTCAATATTTCTTTCTAGTTAAACTTTATTTCCCTTGTGACCACAAGGGAAGCATGCAACTGTGCTTTTTACTCTTGGTATAGGCTGGTGGAGCAATCTGTTTTCACGCATGCAGAGTTAAGAGTTCTTAATTCTTTGTAAAATGCAGGGGAAGTTACTTATGTTTAGAAAAATCTGAGTCCCTTCCTTTGGCAGATAAGGGAAAGAGAAGGTGCAGTAGATATCTGAGCATAACTCATTAAGATCAAGAAACCCCACCCACAACAGCAAAACACCCCAACTTTTTCATGGTAAGTCATTGTTCATGTCGGTCAGGAGGGAGACAATATAACAGGATATCCTCGTCCCGGTGCCACCATACTCGAGTCTGAAGATGAGTTCTGCCTTGAGCAGCACAGCCAGTGAGGAATGAGTTTCTGTCTCTGTGCGTGTCCTTGGCCCGTAGCAGCTGCAGTAGCTGCAGCTCCTGCTCTGGCTCGTGTCATCCTGTCTCTTCCCCGAGGTGGTCCCGCAGCGCTGCCCTCCCCTGGTGTATGGGCAGAGCAAAGAGAGCCCGTGGTCTGATCCTCAGTGCCACGTGTGCTCGGCGGGAGGGACGAACAGCTGGCAGGACAAACAGCACCTGGCAGCCTGTGCTCTGCCAAAGACCTTGGCCAGCAGACACAGTTGCAGGCTTCTCCTCTGCCTACCTACTGAAGTCAAACTTTGAGACCTTTCTCTTTCATCATATTTAGATGGAATTAACCAAGTGGTTCAAAAGCTGTTTGTCAGGAAGTGAAGGAGGTGGCACGGAGCAGTGTGGTTGAGTAAGATCTGTGTCCTTGGAAAAAAGTGGGTAAAAATATGTCATGTCAGAAATGTCAATATGTCCATTGCCAACAACATACCATAACAAACTGATGTGGTCCAGAAAAAAGAAAGATGAAATTCAATGCAAGGCCCTACATTTAGGCACAACCGACTCCTCAAATATGGGGTAGGGAATGCTTATCCACTGTTGTAGAAAGTAATTGTGATGTTATAGCCTAACAAAGAGAAAACACAAGTAAATGTGAAAAAATAAATGGAAATGGGATCTGTAGCATGTATGCTTCATTAATTGAATCATACTGTTCTCTTTGAAACTGAAAAAAATGGAGATTTGCATCCAGTCTTTCCTTTGTAGCTGTCCTGAACAGCAGTGGTAACCAGAGAGAAGCCAGAACAGTGCAAGAGCAGCAGTCAGAGTTCTAGAAAATGCTGAGAAAAGTGCTTTAGGGAACCCTGCTTGAGCAGGGAGGTTGGACTAAATGACTTCCAGGGGTCCCTTCCAAGCTTACCCATTCTGTAATTCTGTGTAATGAAAGAATTCAGGACATTTAGAGATTGAGGTGATGTGCTAACCATGCCTGCCTGTGTAAAAGGGGATGGAAATAGTGCATAATCTTGCTCGGGAAGACGAGCATTAGCCAAGTAAGATTACAGCGTACTTGAAACTGCGAGTTGTGGAGTTTCCAATCCTGAATCTTCAAGAGCTGGTACCATTTTTCCAGCTCTGTTTTTCTCCAGTTGCATGTAATTTATTTCTGCAGTTCTTCCAGCTGTGTTTCCTCTAGAACTGCTGCTGAGGCAGTGGACTAGTCTTACTGTTCGCCTTCAGTGTATAAGCATTCTCTGCATTTGCTATTAAAAGTAGTTCTGCAGGATTAGTAAAATGTTCAGGAAGCTTTTTGAATAATTTAAGGGTCTTTTTTTAGTACTGTCAAAACTTCACAATTACTACAAGCACTAACACAGGAAATCTTCACGCTCACATAATATTCCTGTGCAGAGCCTGCCTGCATTTTATGTGAACATCTCCTATCCAGCCTCCTTCTTTGAGCTCCTTTAGCTGTTGGTATCCTGCTGATTTAGGTAAGAGCTGCAGCTCTTAACTTGGAGAATTGGGACCGTGTATTTTCTGGGCCTGCTTCTAGAAAGGCACAGTTTGGTTCTCAGGCTCATGAAAAAGTAAATGCCATGTGTGCATTCCTTAATTTCTGGGAGCTTCCTTCCCCTGGCCAACCACATCACATGTAAGAACTGACAGGGAGTTATGCAAATAAGTGGTCTGTCCAGCTGGGAAAGAGGGAGGAGGAGATGTCCATGTTAGAAATATTTGTTCAGCTGCTACTGGAGTAAGGCCAGTCAAAGTTACTGTTTACAGTCTGAAGAGTGCTGCAGTCCGTTGGTCTTCTAAAGATAACCAAACAAGATAAAGAATCCATTCTTTGGGACAGTTTTGGCTTTATTTGCTTGACTGCAATATACTATTCCCTGTCATCCTGTACTGACCTTGGCATTGCTTAGCTATGCCTGATGGGAGCAAACTGTGATGCAGCTGGGGACCAAAGGGACACCAAGCAGCCCATCCAGGCTGTGGAGCTTCCTTAGTGGCTGTCTAAGCACGGACACAGCTGCCTTGCACAAACCCCCTGCAGATTTCAGTAGTGTAATCTCAAGATATCTGTTGGAAAAATGGATGGTGTTGAATGGAAACTCTCCTACAACCCCTGCACACTGTGGGGCACTCATAATACAAACAGCTCTTGGAGAGAAACACACAAAATAGCACTAGTAGTATATGCCCATCAAAGGAGTGTAAAAAAAAAAAATAAATGCTTCTCTAGGGAGAAGGGTTTTGCACAAGAACATCTCCTAAATGTCTTTTGAAAAGTTTCTTCCCTCTCTGGAATACCAAGAAATTTTGTATGTGTTGGGAAGCCTTTATTTACTTAATTTTAAGACTGTCTTTATCTTATATCTTATTATAAAGCCATTTTTGTCTTGCACACATCAAGGAGCTTTAACTGTACTTTTAATGCCTTTATTATCTGAGAATAGCCTTGTCAGGATTTTCAGTTGCCAAAGAAATAAAGTCATGCTTTGGCTTTTTTGTTTTCTTCTCTTGCTCTGATTGGTGCCTGATGCTGGCAGATACCAACAGCCTCCATGCAAAATTCACAGTAGCTGCAAAAGAACAAAATACATCTCATCACCTTTAATTCCTTCCCCTGAGTATGTGTCATAAGGCTCATCTTAGCCAAAAGAGGGAAAAGAAACTGTTGTCCCACTGTTGGTTTCCTCTATTTTCTTTAATTTTTTTGTGACTGTGTGGACGCAAGGAGGAACAAACTTTGTGAATAGCAGAAACAGACCTGAGGAGACCAAGTCTTCGGTTTCACACCAAAGACAACCTGATTAGAAAAGAAGAGATTTTCCTTTTCTTAAGGTGATTGCTTCTATGTCCTCCCTCCACAAATCATGAATTCTTACCCAGTTCTGCTTTGCTAACAGAGGGTAAATTTTCAATAAGAAAGTGGTAACTTGGCTTATTAACTCGGATTTTTAGTACAGGTCACCAGTTGAAGTTCAGGGCTATATAGGAATGTGCAGTTTTATTTTATCTGCTTAGCTGTGGTAAAATCTAAATGTTGTCTTATCTAAATGGAACAGAGCAAACAGAAGAGACCAAGGCTGGTAGCTGGATGTTCAGTAGAAAGCTGTAACTTCAGGCTGATTTTGTACTTCTTTTTCCTGTTGCCTCTACTGTCTAGTTGGCATTTCCCACTTGGTCACAGAGGACAGAGGTTAGGTCAGTATCAGAGCATGGAAACAGAAGTGCTGGAAGATCATGTGAGTAACCTCAGCACTTTCTGGCAAATCCTCTCAAATGTCACAAAGGAATTGAAGCACAGGTCAGCATTCTCCTCAACCCTCACCACATTCCTCCACATCCACAGAGCTCCACACCATGGAAGTTGTGCCTGTGTGCTCAGGAGAGGTGCTGATTTCTGAGTCTATACATTTCCAGTGCGTCATGTATTTGCTGAAGATAACTTTGTATGCATTGACAAATCTAACACCAGAAGAGAGGGATAAAGAGGGCAGCCAACTGGGGGCACCCAGCAGGGTTCTCAGTGGTTTTCATGGACTACCCTGGTGACCTAGTGCCAAACATGATGACCAAGGCAACAGCAACTTTTATTTCTGTAGTTCACTGAATGTGTGCACCATTTCTTGGGATTGTACTTCAACATTACTTGAGGTAATTCTGTGGAGATCTCCATACACTATTATAAATTCCAAGATCCTTCACATTGGGAGAGGTCAACAAGCAAATGCTGTAGTGAATTAACAAAAGTACATATTCAGAGAATGATTATTACCATTTTGGTCTTCTAATTCTCTTTATTAAAAGAGAGAATCAATAACTAAAAATTACAATTCTAATCCTCCTTGCTAATACTTCAGAATAGGAGGATATTAGTATGTTTTCCTGATTCTTGTTAGAAACGTTAAAAACTATTTAGTCATTGTATATTGCTGCTTGTGAAAACTGTTTCTGAGTAAAAGTTCAGGCGATAAAATATTGAGGATTATCTCATTTCAGTAGTACTGACTGTAGCAGTTCCTACAGCACATTTTTATTCAGCTAACTTTACTTCTATCTACGAATGACACTGTTAATAAAAAGGGAAAGACCAGTTTCTCAAGACCATCCTGAGGAAGTGATACAAAACATTATTAGATGTGCTTGAGGATGACTCAGTGATTCTTAAGTTACATCATGCTAAATAAATTATGCCAGAAGTTTGGCTACAATCACAAAACAACAGGATGGGGAAAGTAAGCCAGTTCTGGAGGCTGAAGTACAAGCATTAGTCTGAAGTGAGTAAGATTGCTTCTCTGTGAAACCTAGCCAGAACTAAGAATGATAGAGGCAAGGGAGGCTGGGATGATAAAAGGAAGAAGGAAGCGCAGCAGCCCAGCAGGGGTGTGTGACACAGGACATGCTGCAGAATAAGGATTACTGCTTTCATGGGTTGCCTCTCGTCTCATCATTTAAATTGCTGTCCTTAACACTCCCAGGGTGAGGCTGGCAGCAGCTGTGCTACAACGGGGCCAAAGCAAGAGGCCGTGCCCACCGGCACAGGGGTTGGGAAGAGGGTGAGACTTGTGCTGCTGGGAGAGGGGTGTCCAGCCACCTCAGACAGACGTGTCCGAGTTCAGCCCAGCAGCCTGCATGGCACTCTTGCTGCTGATAAACCTAGGACTTCAGCCTAGAGCTCTGTCACACTAGGCTACAAGGAATAAGGGAGAAGGTAATGAGGCACACAGGGAAACTCAGGAGGCAGCTCTTGTCTGTTCTCTCACCTAGGTGATGCTGAAGGCCAGGAAACACAGTAATTATAGAGCCTCTTAGAGAACATAATGACCTCCAGCTGGAGCTTTTCAACTCAACTTTTTAAAACTTTTCCCTTCTAATTAGAGGGCATTAAGCTGTCACTTTTTCCTGGACCTCAGAGAGAACCACTTTCCTCATATTAATACAGTCTTTAAATGACCAAGAAATGTTTTTTTCTCCCCTTAGTTCTAAGAAATAACTTACAGATCATGTACTGAGAAAATCAGAGTCTCACCAGGGAGGAGTCCAACTGGGAGATGAGTGACATCTGCTAACCATCTATTCTAGGTGTGTAAAAAAAGGCACACCTTTTCTGAGTTGTGTTAAATGAAGAGAGCTCACAGAATGCTTTTTTTGAAAAGGTTTTGGGAACTTTCTGTTAGAAGCTGATATTGTGAAAGGGAGAGCTACTGTAGGAGAAAACATCTGCTCTTCTCTCTCTCTCAAGGAGACAGAAAAGGTAGGAAAATGCTTTTTCATCCTTTGTGAGCAGCAGCTAATCAGCAGGTCGGAACAATAAGGGAGCGTTAATAGCTTGTCTGTGCTTTGCCAAATGCAATGCTATTTTTGGTATGAGTCTAAGAGCGTGATTCAGCAGTTTCTTAGCCAGCAAGTAGTTCAGACGTATCTCAAGAGTATTTTAAGACTCATGGTATCACATGTTTCTTAGTGATAGTTTTCCTTTCTTCCTTTATCTGTGATTACATAGTAATTCCATTAATGCATCACTCATTAGTAAGTATGGGAAAACATTGGGTCAGACAATGTAGTGAGAGAACTCAGTCAAATGGATACAGTGATGGCCAAAGGTGTTCCTGCTCAATAGAATTGTCTGTGGTGCTCTTTAACAAACATTAATTCTCGTGAGAAAGTTAATTTGAATTAAAGATAGCTGAAATCCATGAAATTTAACTATGGCAAGGTCAACTCCTAGCCATATTAGTTTTACTAACTTTGCATGCAGGTAGGAGGGTTAGCAGTCTTCTCAAGGCTACTAATACCAACTTGTGTGTATTTTTAGGATTGGGGTTCTGGTTGCAGTTACTCATTTGGCATTGTCCAGAAAAAGATACAATGGTCAGAGGTCAGCTGTGAGGCTGGAAATTTGAGCTAGCAGTGTAAGTGTGAGCATAAGTATAATGAGAAAGGTAGGATTCAACTACCTTAAAATACAGGGTGGGTGTGAGATGCTCTTGTTTAATCTGCAGTCAGGGGTGCACCATTCATGTTCACTCTGTATAGGAGAAATACAGCTTCTTGAGCAGCTAGCAATGTTCTTGCTGCCTTTGCCATAAATATCCTGATTAGAACGAAAAAGGAAGCAAAACTCCCATCATAGAAACTTGATCAGTTTAAGTCCCGTTCCTTTATTCACACTGAACACTGCACAGGTCCCCTCTCCCCACTGTCCTGCCATGTCAGTGGGTAACTGGCTCATAGCATGTGAAGGACCTTCCCTGGGTAGAATCCTGATTTGGTGGTGTACTGTGGGAAAATTTTCTTTGGCCTCCTTGCTACAGTAGCCTGCTTGTTCCATAACTCAGCTTTCATGGTCCCTTCACAATTTTCAGGCAGAAAATAGGGTAAAGCACATCTGATGCCTCTTGGCATATTCACCCCATTCCTTGCACGGAGAGGAAAAGAGCCTGTGTGGGCTATTCTTAGTATCTGTGAAATCATGTGAAACATGTTCCTCTGGAAAAAAATTCCATGGTATTTCCTTTGCAGGGAGGGGCTGGGAATGAGAGGTGGAAAGAATCCGACCTGATAGTGCAGTGCTCACTGAAAAAGTGAAAAATAATCAGCACAGTTCTCTGTGGAGGGAGTGATTCCTGTTGTTCATGTGAGAGTCAGGCACCAAGATGCCTTTGCAGCTTCCATCCATTATCTAGAACTAATGTGGAGTGTCCATTAGTCAGTGGGATTAGATATTGATTCAGTGACTGAGCTGGGGGAAAAGAGACTTTTGGGTAGGTGAAAAACATCCCAAACACACGGATCTCACTCAGCCTCAAGCACTTGGATGTTGACTAAAACAAGAAAAAAACACACACTCCAGAATATATTTTGGGAAAGACAAAATACTGAGCCTTATACAAAGTTATATCAAAACAGGAGTAACTCTGCAAAGCAAACATTAAAATGTTATGAAATGTCAGGCCCCAAACAACTTACTTGCTTGTTTTTCTTTACTACAGTGAAGAGGAAAATCTGTGTATTTTGTTTGAAGCTGTTCTGTGATTTAAACCAAATTCACACCAAAACTTCCTTACTGCAATAGCCCCAGCCCACTCATTTGTATTTTAGAGGGGGAAAAAGTTTATGAAAATGAAATTAAAAAGAATGAATATTATGTTACAACAAGGCACCAGAATAGCAACAAACCAAGAAATTAACAAAATAAAGCTCTTCCAAGAATCCATAAGTTGCCCTTTGGTGAAGGTAACAAGAAAATGGCTGTTGAAGGTTTGGGGGCTCCCATGTTCCCTCAGCTGTTCATGAGCAAGATTAAAAACTTCAACAGTGAAATACAAATGTGGGACATGTCATGTGGCTTTTCTCTTGTGTATTTCTGACAAATCAGGGCCCTTTAGGTTAAGAGATGAATAAATCCACCTTACTAGGAAATATGTGGTGTATGTGGGAAGTCTTTTTAAGAAGGTATGTTAGAAGAATTCTGCAGTAGCTGGGTACCACAGTGAAAGCAAACCTCTGACTACAGGCTTAGCACAGTATGAATTAGTTACTTACAATGAAAGCTTTTTTTCCCCCTCTGGATTCCCACAGAGTTAACAGTTCTGTAAGCAAGTAGAAGCCAAAAGAAAATATGAAAGCTGTACAGACCTCTGGCCTTGTCAGCCATTATGTAAGGCAAAGTTCAGCTCGCTGCTCTCCACCGCTGACATTCTTGGCAGGCAGGACAAAGCTCTCCTCCTACCACTGCTGGAGCCTTGCCACAGCTGTGCTGAGCATCTCCCTGCTTTAGGCTCTGAGAAGCTGATGGAGGACATTTGACATTGTATCTGGATCTTTTTTTAATGGGGAAAAACACTACAACTGTACTCTCAAAACTGCTGTGTTTGCTCCTTGAAAAATTCTTTAAGCATTGAAATTTGGTTGGAAGTTTCAAACACTTCAAACAGGTCCTTCTATTAGACAGAAACACTGGTAAAGGTAATTATTTTACAGTATGTTGCAGTTGTTTCAGATTCTTTTAGCCAAGGTGCTCATGAAATTCCTAGGTGGTGACAGCCTTTTTATCTCCTTGTAAGAAAGTCCCTTACAAACACACACTGTGCTTCTGGATGGAGGTGTGCCTTGCTTTTACCTGCTTTAGCTTTATTTTTCTGGGTGAAACATCCTGTTACTCAAACTGTACATGCCAGTGGTTCTGGATGCCTGGAAAATCAAACACCCTTTGATGTAAGCATTGAAATCACTTTGCTTGGATGTGATGTAAACATACTAAACATGAAATGTTTAATGAAAATGGGGAAAAAATCTGTACTGGATCATCCAGCATTTCAAAGATTAAAAAATACTGCCTTTTACCACTCAACTTCATTTTAGGATTCTGACAATGTTTATTAATAGAATGAGAAGGATATAAACTTAAAGGTTAAACACCACAAATGTGATAAGTCTATTGGTTTGAGGCCTAAACCTTTATTTTTTGAGGTAACCTTTCATTTTAAGTGATTACATCAAGCACTTTACACAGATTCCCTGCATGGACTATTACCTTTAGGAAAGAGAAGGAATTAAATCCTTACTTGTCTTACTGGTAAACTATCATCAGAATGACAATGACAGCTGATCACAGAGTAACAGTCCACTTTTCTGACTGCAGATTGCAAGTTCTTCTCACAGGGTCAGGAAATGCATGTTTTCTACTGTCAGACAGGTTTATTAGTACTAATACGTATTTTGAATTGCATTAAATATCACAAACCTGAATTCTGATTATAGAGTCACAAAACTGCTCTTGCAGAACACAATAATGGATCACCTTAACTAGGAAGCAGTTTGTTGCTTTGAGGTAAAATAGCTATAATCTGCTTGCCAGGATTTTCAAATTTTTTGCAAGTTCAAGTTTCTTTTCTAAGTTAGGCTTCACAGACAAGGAATGACAGGAAACAATCACTGCAATGATTTAAGCTTTGTGGCACTCCAACTCAAATAATGAGTTCTCCCTTTGCCTGTAGCAGTGCTCATTATTGGCTCTGTTTCCTGAGTTAAACAAAAGCCAGGAAAACTGCACAGTTTAAGTTGAGAGACTGCAAAGGAAAAATCTAAGTTTTCCAAACAGTTTGGGTCCTGTTGACTGGCTGAGGTGTAGGAGTGGACACAAGAAATATTTTCTGCAATAACCAATGTTGTAAAAGAGGCTCTCATGTTTTGAGAACAGATTATTGTTGTTCATCACCCTTTGCAGGAAAACAACAGAAAATTGTTGAACTTCTACCTAAAAACTACTGACAAGGTAGAAATTTCAGCTGCCCTGCCCTCAAAGAGAGTGAATACAAAGGCTTTCTATGAACTGGTAATCAGCCATCTTTAAAGGTTACTTTGAAATTCAGACCTGCTGGACATCTTCAGCTTGATATCCAAGCTTTTTCCTCCCCTGATCTTCCACATAAGTGGTAGTATTTTAAAGGGATTTGTTAAGAAATGTCTCAGAGCTCCTGCCTCCACCATTCCCACTTTCCCCTCCATCTTCCCTGGCACACTGCATCTCTAAACACAGTGTGACACAGGCTCAGTTCTTAGGGCACAGTCCTGTCATAGTCTATCTAAAACTGAAAAATTTTAAGTTAATTTTGAAGGAAAATCAGTACTCTCGACTATATTTTGTTAGGCTTTGAATACTAATTTACTGACAAAAGAGTGGAAATGCTTCCTTAAAAGAGATGCAGGGTACAGTTAAACATTTCTATGCACATTGAAAAGATGTGGTTATGAGGTCAGCAATGTACCAGATCTTAATTTACACAATGCACTTCACCTCAGCCATGAAATAAATGTCTTCTATGCAGCCACTGATAAGGAAGATTGTGCTGGAGAGCAGATTCATCTGCTTTTTCCAAGGCTGTGAATAGCAAGGATGCATTAGCCACTGGACAACCTGCGCCAGTGCCTATGCAGCATCAGGAGGGCTTACTGTGCCTTCTCATATGAGGATCTGTCAGCTCCAAAAGAGTGAACCAGACAATTCATGTGGTGCCCTTTGCCTCAGGGTCACTTGTTAGAACATTGCTGTTCTTCCTGTCCTTAGAAAGAAAAGCTCATGTTTTTCAGCACAGATATTGCAAACGTAATTATGCTGATACTTGTAATTGGAGAGTTTCATTTCCTTGAATTCCTTCTCTTCCCCCTGTTTTTGGAAAAACAGAAATGCAATTAGGAACTTAAATCGCTGTCCATCGGCTATCTATGGCAAGTTGGCACATTCCTCACATGGTCTCTATTTTTGCCCTTGAAAAGAGCTAATGAACTCTTTCACCTTGCATGTGGTCCAGAATGAACCCCTACCTCTTGTTTGCACTCTTTTAGAGAAGTCACTTTTTTCCCTAAGAGAGGCTTAAAAATTAAAACCAACCCAGACCAACTTAAAAGGGAAGGTCAATATTTAATATATTACGAATATATGCATAATATTAGTGTTCCAAGTAACTTCTGATTCTAGGATAAGAAGGGATTCTCTAATGAAATTTTGATTAAAAGTTGGTTTTGTAGAAATGGTATTTTGAGCCAGAAGTCATTTTGATATGATGCAGATACTTGCCAGAAAGACAAGGATGACAGGCAGCAGCTGAGGAATGGCTGTGTATTGACAAGAGGCTCTGAGCAAGAAGATGTTGCAAAGATGTTCGTATCCTTTGAGAGGTGAGTTGTGTGCCATGAACTAGAACAGGACAAAGTCCAGTGAGGTATGGAAAATCCTGTTCTGTCTGCCTACAGAGCTGTAAGAATAAATTTGCTTATTGCCTATTACCTGTCATCTGTTAAAGTTAGGCATTTTCTCTGCCTTTTGGTGAATGAAAGTTATTTTTCACTCAGTTTATTTTACTACAGCATCAGAAATGCAATTTTTTTTTATAACTCCTGAAAATACCTGTGCCTCTGCCAACAAGGAATGTGGATTTCTCAGATGAGTTTGGTGGCTCTCTCTGGTGAAGACCTACGTGTTCAAAGGAAAATGGGTTGTGCTAGATCAGCTTTTGCACTTTACTGCCAAAACCACAATATGTGCACTGTGCATAATGGTGCAAGCTCATCTAAGCATATAGGTACCATCAAACTCTCCAAATGCAAAAAAAAATTTGATATTTTAGAAGGGAAGTTCCTTTAGAAAGGAAACCTTTTCTGTAAATAGTCTATTTTAATAGATCAAAACCTGAGTTTAGTGCGTTTTGATTCTAGCAAAAAGCATGCTCTATGATTTGCCCCTGGGAGCAAGCAAATTCATTGTGCTCATGACATGTAAAAATATACAAGAAATAATACTTCTGAGGTTTCACATCCTTCCACAGTGTAATCAGAAGACCCAGAAGTAGATGTCTGAGCAATGATAGGAGCGCAGTGGAGTCATATGTTTCCCATGGAAATCATTTGTGACTTCCCTCTCTTTACTGCCACACATCTTCAAAGCACAAAACCAGCTTGAATTTTAAGTAGAACAATTATTTGCTTTACATCAAAGTTTTAAGTAGCTCTTAATCCAAGCTGGATTTCAAAGGAGTAAAGTTAAGGGAGGTCTCTGTAACACATGGGTGGTGATGTGTTTTCCGCTCCTGGTATACTTTCTATTGATAGATCTTGACATATTTTACAAACTTTAATATAATTCAGCTGCTTGCCAGAAAGAAAATATACTTTGCTGTTGCAGAAGAAGAATTACTGCCAATTCCTTCTTCTTTTGCAGAGAATTGTAAAAGCAGTCATCTTTACACTTGAGCTGCTGTGTAATTGCAGTGTGATTATGGTCTGATGCATCTCCAAGTGTTTCAGTTGAAGTATCTGGGTGATCTAATCCTGTATTTTATAATTTTACCTCTCAGGGCTCTTTTTGGCTGCTTGTGTTGTTCCTATGGGTCAGAGTTTTGAAAAAACAGGCTGGTTGTCCTTTATTTAATGGACTAAACTGCTATATGAACAGGTTATTTGCCATGCCCTTTATGATACAACTATAATACTTGGAAAATTAATGAAAAGCAGAAATGGGATTACTCATACTAAAAAAGAAAAAATCCATATTTTTACTGTAAGACTCTATCAACAGAGACAATTGTTGGACATAGATAACCCAAATTTTTGGATCCACACGTTAGGCAATTTGCTTCTTCCTCAAAGGAGTAGTTCAGTGTTAAGTAGTAAAAAAATGGGGACTGTAATTTTATTTTATTTGTGCTGATTGGATCATATTGCAGCTGGAAGCCTTGTCTGGGGTCACTTGGTGTAACTGTGTACAGTTTGTCACCGTGGTGACAGTGGCCCTCCTGTACTGTGGGACTCTTGGTTCTGTCCATGAAATTGCTGTTTCTGCACATTATTTGCAGAAGGCTGGTTGTGAACATTTTGCTTTTTAAATTCATGCTCAGTCCAAAACTCGTATAAACTCACTGTTTCTGTTTTCTGCAAAGGTTAAAATGGCTTCACTTCTGTAATTAATTTACACTAAACTACCTGTTGGAGCCATTATGTCTGTAGTTCTCTCAAGAAGCTGTATGCCTCCCTAGGATGAGAGGTGAGTGCAGTTGCTTTTACATTTGCCTCACAGCCCTTTATAAACGGCTCTTTAGACTTGATGGTTTTTAAATGGAATTAGGTCTTGATTATATCCAAGAACAAAACTAAGGCGAAATCTGTTTGCTCTAATAGCCTAGTTCCTTGTGGTCAGGAGCTGAGGCAGCAGAAGTATTTTGCTTTCCAGGCCTCTGGTGCAGCAGTAACAGCCAGATCAGGGATGCCAGCTCCTGCAGATAAATAACTGTGTCTTCCTGCTTGTGTGACTGAGATGGGCAAAGGCTCCTCTCAGAACAGGGAATCCTCTCTCCTCAGGCCCAAACCTCCATCTCAGGTAAAATCCCTGTCAGGACCAACAAATAGATAGTTCTTTTTAGCATCTCTCTCTTTGTAACTCAGTGCTGTTAACATTTCTATTTTATAGTTTTATTTTAAACCTCCGTGTTTTCTTTTTCTACTTACGGACTCTTGGTTCTTTAGCAAGATAAATTTCTTTCCAGGCCAAGAGAGGTGTTTAGGGAAGAGAAATAAAAGTGGAATCTCTAAGGAGTCCAGTTTAAACAGTGTGCTTTCTTCTTCTGTCTTCAATTGCCTTAGACATCTCTGCCTGCCTTCAGACTGAAAGGCTTGCTGGAGTCAAATCCAAGGGGAATAACATATATTCCATTAACCCCATTGTACAGTCCAGTCCTCCCACGTGTCACTCCTCAGCAGCTCTATCTGAGAGCTAATTTCCGTAGTAAAGAACAGAAAAACTTGAAAATTTAACTTGTTTTCAGCAACTAGAGCCTAGTGGAAGTCATCATTCCTTTATTCTCCTTCAGTGGTGGATGGGGTGAATTTGCAAGTTCTGCATTTTTTTTTTCTTTTTCTTTATTTAAAGTTTCTCCTTGACAATGGATTTTGGGTCAGGATGCCTACGTGGTGTTGCTGAGGGCAGGAGAGCTGCTTCCACACCCAGCCCTATGAAATACATGTCGTCCCATGAAGGAAGCCAGCTCTGGGGAGCTGGAGGAAGGAAATACTTTTCCTGTTTTGTATTGGCCCCAGACACTCTAAAGCTACTTTTGTGATTAATTTAGCCAAGTGCAGTTTGAGAGATGTATATGTTGTTAATCTCTGAATGTCTTTCCTCTTTGGAATTCAAACATGGTATAAAATCCTTGGTACAGGTACATTTTTTAGATAAAAAAGGTTATCTTTTTCCCTTAATCATACAGTTACCACAGATTGCAAATTGAAGATAAAAACACTCAGTAAAAGGCCCACTTCATGCTTTCTCTCAGTTATTTTACTTTTTTTCAAAAAGTAGATTTTATCCTGGACAAAAGTTGCTTTTATACACAGCTTCTGCAGGAGGAGCCACACAGAATAAGGTGTGCTTTGTAGGAAGTAAATCATTAAGGATTGTCTATATTTCTTGTTATGGTCCTTTCTGTGGCTCCAGAGGCCTTTGTGGGAATATATTCCACTGAAATAACAGAACCATCCCTTACTTTACTTTATCTACTGTGTGATTCATACTTTAGCAAAAATAATTAAATAAGTGGGGCAAGAAAACTTAATGGAAAACCTGGAAAAAAATGCATGTTAAAATGGGACAGGGGAGCACTAAAATGAAGACTGTGCATTACTCAATAGTTGTTTTGTATTTTGTGGTTAGTCAAACTGTCCTTTCCCTGCACAAGTGAGGATTGCTAAGCATGAAACATCCCCTTTTGTAAGTCATCCAAGCCACAGCTTTTGTGCTGTGTCAGCTTTCTCACCACTTTAGGTACTGTGAGCAGCAGAGAGCTGCTGTGACTTGTGACTGGTTCAATGACCACGAGTAATGGTTAAGGAATAAAAATGACCCTCAAATCATATGATTTTGATCTGGAGAATATGCTCTTAGAATTAAGGGAATGTTTGGCATGTTTTTCAGCTTTCATTTACCAAAAGACAAGCTATTTCACGTGGCAAAATATGAATTTAAAAACCACGTGTGAGAAATTGGAAACTAGAAAAGAGTAAGCTAAACTGCTTTGGTGTACTGTCCACAGCAACATTATTGTCCCATGCAAGATCAGCATTCTCAGTAGTGTAAGTAGTTATGGATCATGATTTTAGCTTTAGTCTTTGGGATATATGTCCTTAAAAGTGTCTAATTTCATATGATAATTTCAATCTAGCATTATTTGCCTACTATGTAAGTTTGTGATTATAAATTGGGATTGTTTTAGTTTCTTCAGAAGTGCAAGCAAACCCTGTGCATTTAAACACCACCAGTGTGCTTGGAGGCATTGCTGCTCATTCAAGCACTGGGACCTCCAGCTGGATATGCAGTAAGAGGCCTTTGTCACCCAGTACAAGATTTCCCTAATCCTTTACATAAATACAGAACAGCTTAGCTTTTTTTTCTCATATTTTTAAAAAGGCTGCAGGTTTAAAAGCTTTTCAAGTATATGATACAAGGAACAAGTTTCCCAGCAGGATCCAGCAGAGAATCCTCAAATTGTGTAGTAATGCTGATAATTACCCAAATAATCCCAAGAAACAAGTCTTTAGCAAGTCCCTGACACAGGCTATGGCTTTTCAAGGAGTTGGTTTTTTTTCCCAATTGTTCATAATTTATGATTCATAAATTCCTTGGCCGCCAAAATCCTGCAGTGACATCTTGTGCCAGCTTCCCTAGGGATGCAGAATGTTTATAGCAGACTGCACACGATTTCAGTGCCATGGAGCAAGAGTCCTCATCCTTTGGGTGGCAACCTCACCTTCAGGTTTGTGGATGTGTGATATAATTTCTCTCTTAGAATTAAATGGTTTGAGCTTCCTTTACAAGGCCTTCACAAGCCTTAGCTCCTTGTTGGGAGCTCCTGCAGTAGATAACAGCTCCTGCTGTGTTAGGTAATGTGCTACTTGGAGTGCACAGGGACATGAGGTAACCTGTAGCTGTCATGACTCTGAGAAAAGCTTCATTCCATATGCTGGGAGATAGAGAAGTGTATTTGTCATGGAAAATGTTTAAAGGCATCTAAAGATATGCATTGGTGTTCCAAAGCCGTAAATTCTTCTAAGCCACGCAACCTTAGCAAATACAAAGTACAAATATAACAACGTGCCTGATTACCCTGAGTGGTTGTTATGTGCTACAGGCATGAACCAAGGAAGATCCAGTCACTGTTTGTCCAGCTGAGACTTCTGCTCAGCAGAAGGGTCCTCTCTGCCCAACTTCTCCCTCTGATTGATGTCACGGGCTTCAGCGGCGTTTGTTTGCAGGCTTGAAAGTGGCTGTAGGCACAGGCAGCTGAACTGCTGCCCAATCAGCTTTTCTTTGGGTAGCTCCAGGAGCTCAGGTCTTTGGGGAGATAAAGAATGTCATCCAATTTTACGCCAGTAGCATGTCCTTAATCTTTTGGAACCCCTTCACCTTATGTGGTGTTGTTAAACCAGAAGCTTGTTGGGAACATGTGGTGCCTACCTCCTTGGCATGAAACTTCTGTCCCCTCTCCTACCCTCTTTCCACTCTCTGAAGGGATCCAGAAGTCTCTGATTTTTGCATATGTGTATGTAAGTAATTCCTAATGCATCTGAATTGTCCCAGTAAATTGAAATTAGACTAACTTTATGTGCTTGAACTCACGTGGAAAGACTGGGTCTTCTAGATTGTAACTTTAGTCCTGTTAAAGTTCTGAACAGAGAGAGACTGAGAAAAATCCAGATCTTATTGGGACTAGTAAAAATCAATGCACTAGAACTGTCTCTGGTATTGTAGGAACAGCTTCTGTAGCAAAGTGAACAGTTTCTCTGACTGGATTTGGTTAATTAGCAGTGTCCCCTGGTCTGCTCTACCTTCCCTGCCCATACAGCTTTATGTAGGTACAGTCAGGGCTTGATTTGGGGGGAAGTATTTATTTAGTGCACTAAACTACCATAATTGTAAGCTAACTTTGATTAGAATTGCTTCTTTTTATCCTTTTAAGCAGTACTGTCTGCCCTGGTGTTCTAGAAAAATTAAACTAAGGAAATAAATCTTCTTTGTACATCATTCCACTTTATATTCTGAATAGCAGTGGAACTTATTTGGCAAATCAGTGTACAGTCCACAAATGTATTAATTAATGAGGAACATGCTTTGGACTTGGCTGCCAGCAGCTCAGTGGTCTCTGAGCATGTTGATCCATTGCAGAGAGTTCCTGATTTCTCTAGCTATCTCCCAGCTGGGAGTTGATACTGCTTAGACTACAGACAGGGCAAAATATTGAAGGAAATCCATTCTTTTCTATGGAACACCACCCTCTATTGTATTTATGGGGTCCTCAAAGGATCATTTTATGTTAATTATGATTTCTGTAGAAAAAAATCAGAAGTAATTGGCTCAAGTATTATAGGAATATAGTTTAATTACAGGCATGAAATTTAATGTAAATAAATAGGCAGTTTTCTAGTAAATTCTTTTGGCTAAGATGATTATAAAAGTACATAAATTGAAAACCAAATAGTCCCAAAAATTGCATTTCCTCTTTCCAAGTAACCAGTTGCTTTCAGAGGGCAACTACATACACCACTGAAAGAGTTTAATGGAACAAGTGCTTAGAAAAATCTGTCCAGGCAGTGATATTTGTCATCACAAGAGTGATACTTAAGAAAGTAAGAAATTGTTGTCTTGTTTTATGGAATATACCATTGGCATGTCAAATTCCTTTCAAGCGGTACTACACATGTCTAAAATGTGTTCTACCTTTCCATCATGTAATTTCCTCTGGTTGAGGACAGCCCTGGGACTGTGTCACCTTAGTGATGGGTGCTGTGTTTCCTTCCCAGCCATTGTGGGGGCTCCAGCCCGTCCTGCAGAGCTTCCCTAAGGTGCCAGGTGGGACTTGCCATGTGTCTCTGAAGAGACTATGCTGTAAATCCCAATATCTGCTCACACACCTGTGGGATGTGTCGGTGCATTTGCAGGAGGTGGAGTAGCAGAATGAGCACAGACCCACTTGCCAGGCTACTGCTGCAGTGTTTTCCATCTCTTAAAGAGCAGAAGTGTAACAGAACTGTGTCCTCTGGAAACTGGAGGCTGAAGGTAGATTTCATGTCAACAAAACCTTTCAGAGTATTTAACTCGTACTTCTTTTATTTCTAACCATTACACACAAGTCTGGTGTGCCTTCCACTCCTTGCTTCCAGATACAGTTGTAGCAAAAGAGTACATAGAAAATTAAATTAGTTAATTTCTAATAGTCTACAAACATTTGAAGGATGCTGTGAACTTTCCAAACTATTTTTTGAGGTTACTCATTACTTCAATCAATTAATGTTTGTTTAAATGCAAACACAGCTGTTTTGTAGGGTTGTTTGGTTTTTACCCCATGCACGAGGGACTTACAAATTGAGCAAATGAAACACTTTGGGTTAACAAACCCTATTTCTCCAAAGCCCATAATCTCAAATGACAAATATTATTGCTCTTGGAATTGGGGGCAGGAGGGTGGATGGGAAATCAGCATGGGTTTTGGTTGGTTTTGTCCTGATGTTGTTGCCTTTTGGTTTGTAACCCTTAAAGTCATAAAATTCATAAAGCTGATCCAAGTAATGGCTTTTAAGATGGATTTTGTCTTCATCAGTTTGCTAAGAAAAGAGACAAATTTATTTGCAGTGTCCCCCTGTGCCATAGCTGGGATATATCTTTGGCCTTACTGGCCCCAAACAAACCTGGTGCTGACTCCCATGTCTGCTTGTGCCAGTGCCCACACACAGCCCCCCCTTTGCCCCAGATGATGTTTGTGCTCCCTTTAAACAGCAGACACCCCCTGTAATACAAGACAGGCTTCACCTAGGCAAAAGAAGCAATGATAACCTTTTTCCCCTCTAAAAAACTTGGACCAGCCTAATATTTGCTGGTACCTTTCAACCCCTCTGATCTGCACTAAGCACATTGTAGCCCTATTTCACTATTGATTTACAGAAAATAGCCCCAGAAATACCCCCTTCTTTTGAATCTCTCTCAGTAACACCTTCCTAGAGGGCACTTCAGCATTTCTGAATTGTTCATTTTTCCAGATTTCTAATACTCTAGCTTTCGTTCCCTTAAACAGGTATTTCTTTCATTTACACTGATTTTCCTTTATGAACATAAAAACCTAACCTTTTTGTGGGCAAGCAGTTAATACAGGATTAGCAAACACAACAATGGCTTGGTTCACATTTCATTCTTTGCAGTGTGATCTCATTAATGAATAGTCAAGTTGAATTTGGAAAATGAATACAGGATAAAAAAAAAAGCCACTTTGTACCACTCAGATTCTACTTAGGAAATAATTAGTGTTGACTGAATCTAATAAAAAGGTAGGCTTTTCAATTTATCATTTTGAATTCAATGTTTGCTGTGGAATTTCTTATTCTTCTAATTTCTTGAGAAATAGCAACGCCTAAAGATCCCAAGATCATTTCCTTGGAACCCTGCTGATTTCATTCTTACTAAATTCTATAGATCTGAGCCTGTGGCTATTATGAAACTTAAAGGAAAATGACAATTAAAGTGATTATTTCAGTGAAATGTTAGGAAAATTAACCTAATCCCTATTGTTAAGTGGATAGATTTTTTTTTTCCCATGAGGGGAAAAAAATTATGACAAATAATTCATTAAAAGTTTTAGTTTTCTGAGTTCTGTTAAGCTGTTAGTATTTAAAACTTTATTTTGATGGGAGCCATATTTGCACTAGTCTAGATGTGATTTCCTTGTAAGTCTTGAATCTCTTTAAAAAAGATGTCAGAAACAACCACATGTTTTTAGATTCCTTAATGAAAGCAGCCTACTTGTCCTGCTCAGGTCTTGCTTCCTGTGGCTTGTTCCACACTTCAGGCTGGATACCAAGTAGCTGTGACCCCTTCAGTCTCTTGCATTCTGTTTAATCAGCAAGTGTTTGGGAATGGGAGAAGTGTGCAGGACTGGAAACAGCAAAATTCACTATTCCTGCCAGGGCTTTGCTTGGGCAAACTGCACCTCACCTATGAGAACCACACACATGATGTCCAGAGCCTGAGTATTATGTGTGGAAATTAAAACAGAAGCAAAAGAGTTTCAAGATGCCATCCTTCTCTCTAAAGTTTTGATTTTTTTTTTTTTAAAGAAAAAAATTGTATTGGTGTAAGGCTCAAGCTCCTGTGAATTTGGAGCAAACTACTAAGATGGTAATTAAAACAACAACAGAGATCAAAACAGATGAAAGTAAGAGCAGCAGATACTAAGGAAAACTCTTACAGAAGAAATTTATAAAGCTTCAGTAAATCTACAGGAAATGAATATCGGTTCTATAAACATCCAACTGATAATCACAGGCATAAAAATCAAAGCAAAAAGGATCTTCTACAAAAATAAAAATTCAAAGCTTCGAGTAAAACCCAGAGTCAAACCAAAGTGTAGCCCAGAGTCAAACCTAATCTGTTGTTCTCTGTGGTGTGATCTGCTGTGTTGCACATGGAGAATGTTTGGGTCATCTCTGGTTGAACACCTTTTCACTAATTACTGTAATAAAACACTTAAGAAATTTTAGTAATCTTTCAAGTCCATTTGATGTGCCTGCAGGAAGCCTCCTTTCTGTTCTTTCCCAATTATTCTTATTTAGAACAATGACCTAGATTGAGTTTGTTAGATTTCATTTTTTGGAATATATTTGAAGTCAATAGGTGAGCAGGGTGTTAATGTGAGATTCTTGTCCCTGTGCATTTGTGCATGATCATCCAGATCCTCTTCCATCCCTGGTACTGCAGGTGGCCCAGTGTGTGAGCACAGGGAAAAGGCACAGCAGCTGCCTCTCCCACTTGGCATGATTGCCTCGGAGGGAGTTATACAAAAGGAGAGAATTGATTTCTACGTTGGTTCCGTGAGAAAAATGAAACTTCCTGCAATTTCTCTGTGTGTGTCTCCCTCACCCCCGCTCCCCTTCCAAATAACTTTTGAACCCTTTGGTCAGTTTTGGCCCTGTTGGATGGGGAGGTTACACTGCAGGGAGTTAATTGAGATGAGCAGTTGGTAAGAGGAGAGATCTCCATGAACATCCCAGTGAAGATGAGTCTGTGGCTCAGCACCAGAAGATTCATATGGAAAAGGGACGCGAGTGCTCCAGGTAGATGAAAGGTAGTCATCGGAGATCAAACCCAAACCCAAAAAGTTATGGGAAAAACTAGCAACATTGTGCTGTGCATAGAACCTTTTGGGTTTCTTTCTTCTAAAGCTGTAAGGA
This sequence comes from Sinosuthora webbiana, assembly GCA_013397395.1. Classification (NCBI taxonomy): domain Eukaryota; kingdom Metazoa; phylum Chordata; class Aves; order Passeriformes; family Sylviidae; genus Sinosuthora; species Sinosuthora webbiana. Next base: position 1,102,823 of record VXBN01012052.1, on the reverse strand, counting down.
TTTTTTTTTTCAGCCTGTTCCCCTTTGGTGTTCCTTTGCTTGCTGATGCTACTCTCGCAACCTGAGCGGCACCTGCGAATGTCTGCAGATTCCTTCTCTCTTAACAAAGAGCTAAGCATGCTTAAAAATAATTTCTGTGGATGCAGGATTTCCATATCATACATCACACAGTTGTATTTAGTCTGAAAAACTATTTAAGAGCTTCTGAAGTTTTTGGAATGTAAATAGGAAGCTCTCCTTTTTTGACGTGTTTGTGTTTGCACTGGTATCCGTCTCTAAGTTGAGGTCTCAGCCATGGTTGTGTTATGTTTATCTATCCATAGAGAGATCTTTGCAGCATTTCTACAGGATCTACTGAATTTTTTACCTGAACTGTGTCAGTGGCTTGATTTACCTCTGAGCTGAGAGGGGCAGCTGGAAACCTCCACTATTTGTATATCTCAGCCCATCTTTAATTATTTTGTAAGTGGATCTACTTACATTGCATTATTCCAAGTTGAAATGTTTTTGGAACATTCTTTGCTGGTTAATTGGAAGGCTGTTGTTTATGGCTTCCAGGTGATTTGCACTGATGGGCATTCAAGGTGGTTTTCTGGCATTTAACCTGTTGATTTAAAAGTGGGTTTTTATTCTGCAATTGATGTGAGTTTTGCTTTCCACTTAATCCTTGAGATCAACCAGCAGATTTCATAGAAAAGGAAAGATAAACTGTGTCTGTATCCTGACCCCACTCACAGAATATGCAGTCCAGAAATAACATACTGTACAGACTGATGGAGCAAGTACTATGAAAATTTTCCTTTCCTACAGATGTGATAGTTCTCAGAAATCCAGCTTTCATTTGCTCTATGCCAAGTGAAAAAGGGCTCTTTTCAGGATGGGCTATTTCAGGGTTTAAATAGTCTCTTTGTACTGAGAGCTGATGCACTGTTTTTTACTGCTTATATTTTTGGTACTTTTCCTTCTTTGAAGTGATTGGGGAAATGGAGCAATCTGCAGCTCACAAGAAAAATCAGGAGGTAAAGCCATGGGACTTGGTCTTCATGGTCTTTGCTTCTGTCATCCCAACAGCCCCTGTGCTCCTGCTCACTCGCAGGGTGACAGCCCGAGGTGTCAGACCCACTCTGATCCTTCTTCTGAGGCAAGAATTAGTTGTCTTTCTACTGAGAACTTATCTTAACATAATTTTAACGAATAAGATGAACTTGCTACATTAAGCTTCAAAGTGGAAAAGGAAGAGAACTGTGAAAGATATCCCTGCTTTCCCTGTATTTCTTCCATAGAAGAGCTAGGACTAGCAAGTAAGAGATGAGTAGGGCCAAGGAAGCTCTAAAGACAGAGGAAACCTAGCCTGAACAAAACCTTTTGTTACAGAAGTGTCTGACTTTGGTGGAAATTATATATTGATTTTAACTAGGAAACTTTATGAGAGCCATGTTACCTTATTATTTGTAAACTCAGTGACTAAAAATGAAAAAAATACCACCTCAGATAATATTGGAGAGTTTGTTTGTTGGCTTGTTTCACTGGTTTGAGGAAGAAATGGAAGCTCCTTTGGTCACTGAAGGAAATCAAATAGCCAAGATATTCAAAGCTTTGATCATAGTCTTGAATCTGAAAGTATAATAGATTAAGTAGCACTGCAAAGAAACATAAGTTGAGGCATCAATAACAGTAACTGATAACCAGCTTTAGGGCTGGGATAATTTAGCTAGTTTAAAATAAAGGGGTTAGAAGTGTAAGAAAGCCATTTTGAAAAACTGGCAAAAACTCTTGGTTTTCTGGGCACTACCTTCTACCTACTCCTTTGTTGCTGCTCTCATGAAGAAATTAGATGAGTTGATGACTGCAGTGTGTGTTCTTGAATGATAAGCCTAATTCTTAGTTACACAGCTGCATCTGAAAAGGTCAACAGAGGACAAAGGTCATGGCTCCAATAATGATACTTCCTTACATGTTAAAAAAGCTCACAATTCTTTAACAGTTTTCATTTCAGAAGCTAATAGAATAATCACCCTCTGCAGTTTAATGCAATCAGTCTGAAAGTATTTTCTTTGAACTGCTGGCCGCTGCTTTGTTTGTTTATTTACCTATTATTTTGGGAGAGGAGGAAGAGGGTGTAAGGGGAAACCAGGAATTGCTGCATGAGAGCTGACCTGTCTCGGGTATCACACCAAACAAAAATCTCTTGGGAATGTTCTAGGTGTGGTTGCAACTCTCCTAACACAAGGGCAGGCTCTGGGACAAAGGAGTGAGGTTTGGGTGTATGACATTAAAACTTCTTGTTCTGAGGATAGAAAAAGCTCTTGAAGAAAAGTCCTGCCCCGTTCTCAGTGGAACTGCAGTTCTGGGAACATCCTAAACTATTTATTTATGTATTAGTTGGTTTCATTATAAGCAGATTTTTTTCCCCTCAGCCAGTTCCCCACAAAGGCAATGGGAGCTTGTGTTGGCACAGGAGATGCAGCAGTGGGCAGCAGATGTTAGCTGGGAGGTAGAAATGCTTCTTTCCATGGTGGCCTCTTAGGTGTTTAAAGCATTTTGAGAAACCCACAGCCTCAGGAACTGCTGATATGCAGGTTCCAGAGCTGTGTGGTAACTTTCCTAACAGCCACATTATGGTATTTACCTAAAGGGCTTTGTTCCCTCTATTACCACCAATATTAACAAGAAATTCTTTGTAAGAATCTTGGGCTACGTTCACTTTCAAACCACACAACTCAGAACACTGCTTGTAGCAGTATTTTAAGATTTAGTACTTTACCTTGTTGTTGGCAATGTGACTTTGTGACCCTGGACTATAAAGTCAAAGGGTGCTTTGTCAGTGATTTCTGAAGAGTAGGGATTTCATCCTGAGCTGGCTTTACAGTACAAACACAAATATTGTTCATGATTTCTGCCCTCTGATAATGATTCCATCTTGTGAAGAGACTCTACTGTGACAAGCTCACTCCTTTATGTTAGTGAAATAGTTAAAGTGCAGAGCTGTTCAGAGTATCATTTAAATGTCTTTTGCAACCTTAGAGGTGAGTGACCTTGCTGCCCTGGCTAAATTCCAGTTTACATCATTACAGTCTACTACTTAACTCCTCAAGGAAATGCTGTGCAGAGGCCAAAGCTAAACCTGCACTGTTCAGTCTGAACTGGGACATCCACAGAAAACAGAGCCCTGCAGGGATTCTGCACTGGGAGAGGTGTTTGCTGGAAGCACTGGGTGTTAGCTGACGTATAAATTGCTGCCTTTGCTTCTGCCATCACCAGAAAGACTCAGATACTAAAGGTAATCAGCAAGGAGTACAAACCAGAACAGAGAAGGAACAGGCTTTAAGACTATGCAGAAATGTATTAAATGATCCTGACAAGTTTTGCCCTTGAAATTATAAATTAGTCAGAACAGTATTTGACCTGTAAGCAATTAACCCAAAGAAGGGCTGAAGGGAAGTTCTGGTGTTGCTAAGGCCCAGGGAAAAGCAAAAATAAAAGTTAAAAGGGATGGTAATTCATTTAAAGGAAAGAGAGTAGCATGCTTTCATTTTTTCCTAAAGATTCTTATCGAAGAATGGCATAGAAATTTTGCAGGAGAAGAAGATTACTTTTATTAGGAAAAAAATGTGTCTGTCTTAGGAGGTAAGCCCTGAACAGATTCCATACCACAGAATGGCTTTAATCAGAGGTTTGCAAAATTAGACAAATACCTGTCAAGAATAAATATACCTCAGTTCCTCTGCTTTGGGGCAGAGGGTCTGTTCAGGCTTCTCCGAGTTATATTTGAAGCTGTTGTTGTTTTCCTCTGTCCTGTTCTCTGCTGGTTCTAATTCTGGCTCTTAGCACGTGCTTTAGAAGGCTGACTGCAGACTGGGATTTGGCAGATGGAGGTATCTAAAAGAGCCTCCCCAAGGCTAAATAGACAAACAATTGTTAGGCTGAAATACAAAGATCCAGGTGATCCTAAAACACGCGGCACAATTTGCAGGTTTTTTTTCTTCCTCCTGTTCTTGAACTCAGAAATCCATAGCAACTACTGTGTAGTAACATCAGCCCCGTTCTCGTGGCTTTCCTGCCAAGTCTGCCCACCAAGGACAGGGCACATGTTGGAGCTGCTGTTAACTAATAACCAGTCTGGGCCTCACAAAATACCAGTGAAGAGCAGCGATGTGCAGTCTCTGTGGAACTACACCTGACTGGAACAAACGGGCTAAAATTATTGATCACCTCTTCTGCACTTAGAGCAGCAGCTGAGCAGTCTCAGGGAAGCAGCCTCTCAGTCAAAGCCCATTGCCATGATGTACTCCAAGGCCTTGCCTGTATGTTTATTTTTTGTAATGCTCGCCATAGCTGCTGGAATTTCAGGCCCTCATGTTTATCCAGCCGTTTGGCTGAGTGGAAAATCTGGGAAGTAAACAAGTCCCCTCCTAGGCACCTTGCCACCCTTGTGTGGTCTGTCCCTCAGCCTAAATAAAGCTGTGACTGCTTCTGTGAAAATTGCTGTCCTGCTGTGATGCACAAGGCACCCACAGGTATTGAACACTGACCTCTACACATTGCAGAGGTATTTTCTTCTTACCTGTTGTATTTATCATGTAACTGGAAAAATGAGATTAAGTTAAATCTCCTTCTCTATGGTCTGTCTTTTGTGTCAAATCTTTCTATTGAAGAATAATAATATCCTTGTAAAGTAGCCTTTAGAAGGAAGAAGCAGAAGCCAAAAAATTAAATTAAGATTTAACTTAGGGCATCACAGTAAATACAGGGACCATTCACGGCTACTGAGATACACAAGATTAAAAAAAAAAAAAGTAAAAAAGTTGAGGAACAGCAGAAAACTGTTTTAAAACTGAAGCATTCCAAAGCAGCCACAGACAAATCAGTAGCAGCCATCCCTCTGTATTCTTCATTGTTGTAATTGCAGTATCAGACAGAAGACATTTTCTAAAAGGTTGGTCAAGAATGTGCCTACTAAGTGTAGTAAAACTGTAACCAGAAATGTATTTCCTTCTTGAGCAAAAAAACCACACAGAGAGAACTACAAAGTGAGGGCCCTCTGTGTACCTCAGTATGTTCAGTCTGCTGTGCAAAGCAGAACAAAGTCAGTAAAGACAAAAGGTTCAAGTCTAAAAGCTGTATCTTGATGAAGATTCCTAACATACTGCACTAGTGCCTGAACACAAACCTTCAAGTCAGTCACCTTCAGATGCTGACTTGCACATGAATTGTCTCTTGTCTCTTGCTTTGCTTCCAGGAAAGCACTTGACTTTCACAAGAACACGTGAATTTAAAACCCCCACGTGAACAGATACTAAGCTTTTCTCCTTTAAACCACACTTACATGTTGCTGACACAGTAACACAACAGCAGGCTTTGATGCAGTGCTTTTGCAACAACTTGTGTATAGACCTCTCAACTCATACTTATTTTTCACAGAGCTAAAGTCTGATGTTATTAAAAAAAAACCACAAAAACCTTTCAGTGTCTTTCCTAATACAGTGCATGTTTTGAAGCGGGGGGAAATCTACTTACTTTTTATTTTCCTGTACTTTCTTAATGTTTCTGAGTTTTCAAAACCTATTATCAGTTACAGCCTTAAATCATTTTCCCTATTTGTTCTGTTCAAACTTTTCATTTAGGGAAAAATCTATTGGGTCCAAGGTTCTCAAAAGGCTGTATCAGTTTCAGCTCTGCGGATAAGAGGGATGGAAATAAAAACTGCCAACATTTGGAGAGCTGTAATTTTTTGCTTCAGCTACACAGACCATGAGGTTATCTAAAAAGCTGTTATACAAGGAGAGAAAAATGCAAAAGCAGAAAACTGGCCAGAGCTGTGACAGGGTGTGTTTTCCTTCTCTCCCTGTAGGCTTGTGACAGAAATAAGAGAGATGAACTTGCAGGCAAACTAACTCTGAAAAACTTTTACACATTTTAAGATGTAATTTTTCTGCATACCAAGGGCTAAACAAGATAGCAAAATTCTTTATTATTAAAAACTTTCCTTAAAATTCTCAACAATACTACCTAATAATCTATGNAACTCTGAAAAACTTTTACACATTTTAAAATGTAATTTTTCTGCATACCAAGGGCTAAACAAGATAGCAAAATGCTTAATTATTAAAAACTTCCCTTAAAATTCTCAACAATACTAGTCCTAATAAATAAATAATCTATGATAGAAGAAAACGTGCCTCACAATCATAAGTAATGGTAGTCTGAAGAGCTGTGGTACCTGACTTTATTGTATGAGAAGATGCAGGAGCCCTTTGCTGCTGTGGGACTAAGTTAATCCTAGCTGGTTTAGTCTGAAACTGGATCAAATTAACTGTTTTTCACATTAATGTCTGAGTAGAAGGAAATATAAAGAGTGTGCAAGGGATTATCAGCACTCAATTCAAGTTGCATGGCAGACATTCCAAGGCTCTTTACAGAAACTAATGTCTTCTGAAGTATTTTCATATCCCCACAATTATGCTTTGACATGTTACAGAATTAAAAGGTAGTTTTCTGTAAAGTTGAATTTTAAACTAATTTTTGGTTTTTTTTTTCTTTTTTCTGAAGCCAGCACTCAGACCTATTGGCAGAATTGCCTTTAGCAGTTCATGTCCCCTGTCTGTGGCAGTGTTTCCATTTCTCAGGATTTAAGACTCCTCCCACACCCTGACCATGGCAGGCCCAACATCCAAAGTACCTCATTCCTAAATGCACAAGTCACTGTTGTGCCACATTCTGGGTACTGCTACAACATCCATTCCTCCCTGGCTAAACGTGGGACCTAATTAACCCTGATGGACCTGCTAGCACACCAAAGGTGCAAACACTGGCTTTGGGTTAAAATGGGAGAGGTAAACTTGGCAGAAAAAATAATTCTGAGGTGCTTTCTTTGATGCCTAAGGAGGAATTTCAGTATTTCTATACCTGGGTGGAAGTGACAGATTTTGTCTGTTTTGTTGTAGGATTCATTCTCCCCAAAAAAGTTAAAAGTGTTGCCACTAACTGCCTTCCACTATGGGAAGCAACAGGTGGACTTTGATGGAAAGGCAGAGTAGGGAGAACGCAAGTTTCACTCAATGGAGTGTTGGATTGTTCTTGTTCCAGCATTTTTAATCTGAATACTTTTAGCAAAATATTGTTTCTTCAGAGCTTCTAGTGATCTGTGCCCTTTGCATCTGCTTGCCTTCACACTGCAGCGCCACAGGAGATTGTATTCACTCTTAGGCCCTCAAATTCACCATTTCAAACAAATTCTACACTCTGCTGCATGTAGTTAAGTGATACATAGGAATTCCAGCTGATGCATTAAAGGCTAATTAAACTGACTTGCATAAACTGATGCATCTCTTCATAATGCTCCTGATCCATTACATTGAGTACCCTCCACCTAAAAATCTCCATAGTCTGTGAACTCCACAAAAGATTAATATCTATTTTCTCTAACCAGGCATGTTAAACCACTTCTCATGTGTCTCAACATCTGGAGAGGAACTTCTGGGGAGGAGACTTGTTACTTTCCTGTATAGAGCATGGAGAACCACCCTGATTTCCCCTGCCACACCTTGAGCTAAGCTCTGTCACCACCAGAAAGCATTTGCTGCTGCTGCTGCTTTGGCAGCAGTAACCCAGCCTCAGTGGGGAAGATTTTCAGCAGCTGAGCTGTCACATTGCAAACTGATCACAAGTCAGATAATGAACCCAGTTTTGCTATTAACCTTTTAAATATACTTGCAAGGGGGAGGGGGGGAACCCCCAAACCACGTTAAGCATTTTCTAAGGTGACAGAGAATCAGTAATAAACTAAGAGCAGAATCAGCTTTCCAAAACTTTAATCCCTCCCCCTAGTTCTGCATTCCTTTGGAAACAGAAGTTGCTAGAAAACTTTTGGCCGGAGGACTTGAAAAAATTTTTTAAAGAATATTTAATCCGCAAAGCTTCAACTTGCAGTATAAAAAAAGTAAGATGTCTGTTTAGAAGGCTGATATCCAGCTGTAGTCCATTTTTCTTATTTTTCGTAGCTCTTTTTCCTGGGATTTAGACAGTTTACATGTCATCTCTCCTAATAATTCCACATGGCTTGTATCTTCTTGTTCCATTGCTGTGACATCTTCCTCATCTGAATCATCCTCTGCTTTTTCACTTTCCATTTCTACTTCATCAGCAACTTCTTCAGCACTGGAAGATGGTTGGAAACAACCCAATGAATAGGTACTCTCACATATTACAGTATTATAGAGGAGAAGTTAAATTATCACGCAAACAACCAAGTAATCAAGATTTTTTTTTTCATTTCAGTCTACCTTAAAACTACTATACTTCTCTCGTCATCCCAATTTTAAGCTGGTTTTCAAATAGCTTTCCTCTAAGTAAACTTAAAATAGTTTTCTTTCTCAAAATATAGCACTTAACTGCAGAGCAGGCAGGTCAGCATTATGACAAATGTTACAACACTGCAGTCCTACAGGATCAGAAACAGTGGATAAACTGGGAGATGAGACAGCATTCAAGAAGACCATTCTTTTTCAAGTAGGAAAAAGGTCACTTGGTCTTAAAAACTGCTACAATACCTAGAGCATTACTAGGAAAGAAAAAAAAAAATTCTTTGGTTGTTTTTTTCTCTAAATATAGAGAGGTGTTTAAAGTGGCTGTTCCCTTCTCAGTTCAAGAGTTTTAAGCCTGAAGTAGAAAGCACAATTCCAACAAATTATATGGAACTGTTGTATTTACAAATGCATTAATTAATAGTATTAATTCAAGTGTCTGTTGTAAAAATATTCCAGATCTATTAAGAGTGAACTGCGTGGCAAAACAGTACTGGTCTTCTAAAAATCATCTGTTCTAATACAAACTATTCATCACTCACAAAACATAAGTGAAGAAGCACACAGCAGTATCATAGTGCCAAGGTAAACAGAAGCATTTAATGTTAATTATATATCCACTGTATAATATATACACTATACAGTGATAATTGTGGTCAATCTTCAAGGGCCCCATGCTGCAGCAGCCCTTACATGTACCTTTAAATGCACAGCCATACTAATCACCACTGTCAAAGTACAAGCTCTGCAAGTGCAAATATTTACACAGGTCACTGAACTCTCACAATCTTCAGGACTGAAACTAGATGTGAGTTTCCATGTATTAGATTTCTGTCAGTGTTCTGTGGATGTTTTGTTGTGCCATGCAGTCAGAGATCCTGCAGCAGTGGGCAGCACAAGGTGGCAGAAGCCAGAGCACACTCAGGAGCTGTGTTTGTTTCTGGGTAAGCTCTGGCCCCGTGAAACACCCGCTCGCCCTCCTGGCAAATCCACACCAACACCTCATTGCAAGGACAGGTCTTCATCCCTGGCCTGCCAGAGTTTCATGGAACACTTTAAAGCATAGATGGCACAAAAATTCAATTGTTTACCTGGCTTCAGCGTGACAAGATATTAATCCTAATAAAAGACCACTCCTGTAATTCCTGTGCCTGAATTCCTTTTTTATTGATCCCAAAGGAGAAAGCTACAATTTTAAGTACCTATCAAACTACTCTATTAAACTGGAATTAATGTGCTGTGAGACAATCTTAGATGTGCTTACAATATACACTTGTATTTTGTAGCCTAATTAGAAATGACATTTGAGTTCTAAACAAATTCTTCAGATCAAGCTCTTAACTTCCTGGTGTATCTAGAAACTGAAACCAAAAATTATGCAGCAAGTCATAAGAATTTCAATTTTAGTTAAGAATCTAATATTTAACCAAAAAATAGCACTAAAAAGCTATTAAATCCCTGGAATAAAGTTAAATTCATGGAGAACATTTGAGGGTAAAAGGCAGCATTTTGCATATAAGCACATTATGCAAAACCCAGCAAAAATAACAGCAACAAAAGAGCCACTACACTAAACAGCCAGACCATTACCACACTCAAGTATTCTACTAACTTACTGAATAGATAAAGATTATTGGAAAACTGCTTTTACACTTTGAACGAAGATGTACATAATTTAAAATAGCTCTGATAACTAAGGAGAGTTCTTGAACTTTTCTTACCTTTTGTTCTCTTTGGAGATGAGCAACGAGTTAATAAATATAGTGCAGAGGAAGGAAGCAGATGGCAAAACGTGTGCTGGAGTGTGCAAAAGCTGCAAAGATAAAACAGAAGTTTTATGAAGGATTTTGTTTGTTGTGATTTTGCTTGCACATTTACTGTAATTACTCCTACCTCTTTGACAGCAGGTGAAGCTTGCTCCTGCTTATTATGAACAATTGGTTTTCCAAGGTCTGTATCCTCCTGTGCCTGCTGACGTCTGTGCTTTCCCAACAGCAAACTAAATGGTGTCACAGGAAGACTTTCTTCTACTGCCAGCTTGAAAAAATGTAAGTAGAATTTTAGTGTCACAAATCTAAGTTCTAGCTCCTTTTAAGTTACCAAAATTCAGAATAAACCCAGGTTACAGAAGTCTACAGTCAAATTTAACTCAACGGAGCTATGTGGCCCTTTGTACTCATTCTGTCAGGTGTCTGGAGAGAATCCTGCACAGAGGGTTGCAAAACTCTCCAGAATCTGGACCCAAGAACACTAAATTTTAATTGTCTGATCTATCTATTACCTTCCAAGTATGGAAGGTGGTGCATGTGCCAGAAAACCAAAGGATGGGTTTTTCTGATTCCACTTAGAACCGAAAAGATCATTTATACTCCAGCATCATCTGCAGAGAGATTCCATTATGTAAGGGCAACCAAAACATGGCACCTTGACTTTTAGCATTTTCTTATATCAATATACATCGATATGAACACCACATTATTTTCTCACCCTCCAAAGAAATTGAGTGCTCATGCCCACATTCCAACAGCATTCTGTATTAGAAAGATACTAAATTCTACTTTGATCTGTTATCTACACAACCAAATCAATCAAATGCTGCTGTTCCAGTGAGTATGAAACAATTCTTCAACATGAATTAAAAAAAAAAAAGAACCAATTTCCCAGACTACTTCTCCACAGAAATACATATTGGAATACAATTCTGGAACTCCTCACTTTTAAGTCACAATTGACTGACAATTGTTCATCCCCATCAGAAAGCACAGTTCAGACCACACTCAAGGTTCCAAGTGTTACAGAAACCAAGATAAGGGAAGAACTTACTCAAATATTTTGCTTCATTTCTGTAACCTGTATCTTTTAGAAAAGTTTTTTTCCCTCCCCCAGGGGAAATGGAGAATAGCTTACTGATACTTCTAAAAATATTTTTACAAACAGCACTTCTTGTCAAAAGACTAAGCAAATCCAGATTACTGCCCCTTCTGCTAAGTGTCTGTGACTCCAGGTAAGGATCTGGTGTGCATTTTCATGGCAAAAGGGAATTTCAATATGACAAAATGACCACCATCAGAATTTTGAACTGCCCTGTCCATCTGAGTCAGAATTTCTGTGAGAGGTACCTGTTTGCTCGATGGCGTGAGCCTTTCTTCCAGAGACTTTGTGCTAAGTGTCATTAGCTCCTAAAATACAGAAGGATGTAGCACAGTTATCATATGTGAAACTGCCTTCCATATTTCCACACCTCACCTACAGAAGCTTCCAACTGGCCCAAAAGCTTTTATCAATCAAGTGGAAGAGGCAAGACCATCTCTTCCTCTTTATTTTGTAAAGAAACTGAAGAGAAGCAAGAATGGACCTAGAGGTTCTAGAGACTTTTTGGGAAAACAAACAAAAACCGCCCACTCCCATCCACAAATTACAGAGAAACTGAAAATCACATGGAACTTTTGAATTATCAGCAATAATTCATACAGCTTCTAGGTGCTTGTTTAAGAACAACATAGGCAATGTTCCCAAGTTATCCAGTGTCTTGTATCAATGAGGCAGCATGAACTATTCACAGTAGAAAAGCAGTAAATAGTTTTGAGCTTAGGCTGTTTTGGCAGTTGAAAGCTTTCAATAAAGCACAGCTTACAATGACTTGACTTCAAAAAAAAGTACCTCCTATGCTCATAGGCAGAGCTCTGAATTCTTATCAATCCATTTTAAAGAAAACAGTTTTTCCCCAGGAACCACCTACCAATTACTATTCCTTACTTGTGTATCCGTAAGAAAAAACAGTTGGGATTTTCTTAGCCAAAGGTATTTTTCTGAGCTTATCATTTCAGGTTCATCTCTTGGAACAAAGGCAGCAAGCAGGATCTTTTCTTTACAAAGATTCCTCTGGATGTAGACTGGCCGTGGCTCATTTGGTTTAAACACAAACACTGCAAAACCAAGAATATCTTCTTTTTAAATCAGGAAATTCTTATGCTCCTGGCCAGCTGTCAAAGCCCTGAATATCACAGCCAGGAAGGCTGGACAGGATTGCCTCCAAGCACCAGTTTACAGGAATATGACTGGATAACTTTACTCAATAATAGAAGGGACCTTTCACAGTACTCCAGTCCAGGTAACATCCTTGGAAATTAACATTTCTGCAGGAAGAGTTACCTTAATTTAATGTCAGAGCTCTAAAATGTAGCTGCACAGTTCTGCATTTACAAGAGAGGGTCAAGAACATTTGAGACCCTCAGAAGTGTGGTTAATCCTGAGATATATCCTGTACCTGAAACTAACTGCTGGAAGAAAAGGTAACACACTTTATTTGAATGCTGCTGTCCGATATGGCTCAGTTTCCACAGGTGCAAGCACACACTGAGATGCCTCTTGCAGCTTTCATGGTCTGAATTCTAAGAAAACCTTTTCTAGAAATTGTGCTTTCCCAGTTTTAAATTCTGCTGAGTATGGCTTGTCAAAGAAGGCTTTGTACTCACAGCTGGACTCTTTGGAGAGCCATGAGACTGCAGCAATATGTTCAGAAAGGGGATCTGGTTGCAGAACTACAACGTTGAGGTGGGCACTCCACTCCACTAAAAAGCAAGCACAGCAAGAGCCAGAGGTGAAAAGGAGCCAAACAAAAGGTCAAACAAACAAAACACAGGCACTTAGCTGCTGGAAGAGGCAGCTCCACTCATTCCCTGGTGAATAAAAACACACAAATGCTACCAACTTCTACACAAGTAAGAAATACTTGTAAGTAATAACCTATTACTGGGTTATCGTTCACCTAACTTAAAATTTAAACAACACACACACACAAAGCACATGCACATGGACAGGATACTATCCTAAGTATGAATATCATCCCATTTCCATAGGACATTTTGTAGTGTGTATATCTGGAACTGAACTAGAATTATTTCAAGGTTTCACAGTTATTTCAAGTATTAAATTACTCTAGCACACATTCAAGCTGATCTTACATGCACAAGTGAGCAGGTTCCAGCAACACAGAAAGCCATAATCAGTGGCACCAATAAGGTACTTGGAACATGTTAGTCTCCCAAAGCAGATTTTCCTACAGAAGTAAAAAGTCAAAATGAATTAGTCACCTTCAGAGTTCATCTTTGTTTCTCTTTTTAGCAATTACTCTCAAGTCACAAAAACCATTCAGTTATGATTTAGTTTTAATATCTAAATCCAAAGTTTGCTTTTTGCATTCACCTCCAGTGGCATGAAACTCCACACATAACTGGTAAGTCTGATGATGTAAAGTATACATAAATATGTAAGAATTACGTGTTCCTACAGCATTCCAATAAAAAGGAGGAATTTAAAACTCTTAAATAAATTACAGACCCATATATAATTGTAAGTGTTCACATTGGGATGGGAAAATAATATTTTTAAAAGCCCTACTATTGTTTAGGAACTAGAATGAGAGAAGTAATTAAACAAGGGTTATTAAAAGCTGCTCCAGTTGAAGAAAGCATGTGATTTAATTTCTCAGTCTCTTGTTTGAGAGTAACAGAACAGCCTTACGACTTCTAATGATAAAAGATTTTCAAAAAACCTAGAAAGGGACAGAATTTGTATATTAAAGCATAGCCCTTTGAAATTATGCAAGTAATACAGTAATTCATTATATTCCTAAAGTAATTTATTTCCTTTTAATATAACAAATAGTAAAAGTTGTAAGAGGAGGGAGCTGGCCTGGGAAAAGCTTGTCACTGCACCAAGCTGCTGGCTCACGTGCCTCCCACAAGTTTCCTGCACACCAGTTTCAGAGTACCATTTCTCAATTTCTTATCTTAGAGGACCAATATAAAACAGACTTCACACAAAAGAAAAGCTTACAAACATACACACAACACGTGGAAGGGAGAAACCTCTGTATGCTGCTATGGTTCTTTTTGTCAAGAGTCTTAAAAATATTGTGACCACACAATGTCTTTTATCATGACAGCACACCATGGGGCATTGCTGGGATAGTCTGCCAGGAAAACATGGATTTTCAAACAGAGGTTAGAGAGGATCAAGACATGTATTTCATAGTACAAGTAAGGTCATCATGCCTTTATGGTTTGTTGATGTAATTTCTATTTGCATGTATGCATACACAGATAAAGAACCAACTACCTGTATTTATACTTTTCCAGGACTTAGATTCACCCCTGGATTAATGGGGAAAAAGAAGGGGTATCAACACACTATCTGTGTGCTCCATGATACAGATTTAAGGATGGGAGGTATAAGCAAGAAAGAAGGAACTGCAATGCTCAGTCTTGTTTTTAACAGTATTTTTAACCAACCACCTAAAAGCCATTTTAGTCTTTTCTATATATGAATTTAAGACTGATAAATTCAATGTTTATATGTTTATGAACATATACAAGGTCTAGGACTGCTATGAATTGATTCTTTCTTTTCTAAGAGTTCAGATAAGACATAAAAGAGCAGATGAGAAACGTACCTTATATTTCCAGGTGGGTGGCAAAATGTACACTTAAGATCCCAAGTAAGTGAATCCCATACAGTGACAGTTTCTTCAAAGCTAACAGCAAGCAAAGAGCCATCTTCTGAGAAGCAGCAGTTTGTAGCTTGGTAGTTGTGGTAGCTGCCTACAAAGTCACAGGTCCAGCTCACACTCTGCTGTGCTGTGTTGAATGAACAAGCCAGTTAATTCAAGTCTATACATGAAGAAAGAAGAATTTAATTATTATTGCAAAATAGGCAATAATATTTGCAATTGAGCAAAGGCAGTTTTCTTTCACAATTTTTGAAGAGTACAGAGAATCCACCCTTATAAAATCTGTTCTAATTGAGAAACAGCTCTGGTAGGGTTTTTATTTGTCCTCAGTTTTGAATTTGAGCTATGAACCTTGAGACTGACAGGGTACAATATTCATGCTTAGTTTGCCAACTCCATTAACTGTGCTCTCAAGGAGGCAGAGGTTAGGTAAAGTCATATTCAAGTAGATTCAACACTTATTGTTCTGAAAAACTGTTCTGTCCTAACTCTACCAAGAACACATGAGCATTACTCAAAATCTGAATACAGATTGCATTTGAGTCCCACAAAGCTCATGGTTCATTTACAGAAGATTTGAGGATCACCAAGTGACCCACCAGTATGCTTCCCTGTGTTGGTTCATATAATACTGCACTCTGCCACTGCAGTGTTGGGACACCTCTCCCACTGTTGATAGTTACCAGAAAATAAACTGGAGCGAAGTGATGTACTTACCACGTTAACACACATTTCCCAGTATAAAATAATTCCTACAGCATGCTTTTGAAACATTTGAGTAGGATGAGGAAAAAAAGGGGAAATCACCCTATGCTAAGATACCCTTTATATAATGGCTACAAGTTGATGATTAAAAGACCCGCCTATAAAAAAAAACAAAGAAAAAAAAGAAGCCAGAAACGATTGTGTACTCCAAATGCATGGCACCATCTAGGGGCCCAGCAAGAGACCTGCTGCAATTGACACATCCCAGAGTGAACTCAACTGAGGAGCTTTTTGGTAAATTAGGATCTGCTGCAGAGAAGCTGCAGCATGTCAAGCCTTTTTACCTGAGCATTCCTACTCTGCCCTGTTGGGTAAATACACCACAGCAGTCACCACTAATTGGTACTTTTACATAGGCCATGAAACAGAACCCTTAGGCACTTAAAATACAAACACCCTGATGAGGCCAGTCAGCAGATACAGAACTATTTTGTGGAAGGAAAAAAACCAAAATTAAGTTTCAGCCCCAGCTGACACTATACTCCATATCAAAGTATCTGCTCATTAAGATATAATTTAGCCTCAGAACAATTTATGAAAAAAGGCAAAACAAAACACTTTCAGATACCATTGAGGGGGTTACTATTAATACAGTAAACAACACAAGGTTTTGTCTGTCTGCTCATCAGCAGCCACAGCTGAGGAACAAAGAGGTTGTAAAGAGAAAGTCTGGCAAAGTTTGCCAAATGGAAACCCTAGCAGCTCAAAAGTACTTTTGAACATGTTCTCACCTGCCCATGAAAAGACAAACAGATTACTAAACTGCAAGCGGTTCAGCAAGACCACTATCACAGCTACTTAGGAACATGAAATGACAAGACATCCAAGTGGCAGGAAAGTGCCACTTCACTTAAGTGTGCCTGACACTGTAATAACATTTAAGTAAAAGGACATTAATATGTTGGAAATATTTTGTATTTCGTGTCCAAAGGCATACAAAGCAATCAATAAACATACACACAGATGGTGTGTTTGAAAGAAGTGAACATCAGCATGTCTTTCAAAAAGCTAAATTTAGTTATTAAAAGTATCTCAGAAATACCTAAATACCCATTCTATGATGTTCAAATACCTAAAGGAAAGGATGTTAAAAAAATGATCTCCGAGTCTGTAGAATCTGTGGATCTGTAGAATTGCAAAAGTGGTATTATTTTACACAAGTTAGGTGTTTGAGTTACCCTGTTTGAGTAACACATTTCTGAATCTTGCTCCTTCGAGGAGGAGTCTCAAATGAAAAGCCGACCCAGAGGACTGACAAAAATCCTTTTTCTCAGCATGAAAAAACCATTACCACAAACAATTCTTTAACCAATGAACACAGGCTGCCATTCCCTCCTACAGCAGTTTGCCAAGGTCTTTAGCTATTTCAGGAACCTCCATACCAAACTAATACTGTGGAAGTATGGCAGAACTCCATCCTCCATCACAGGAGGCTTGGGAGAACACAACACCTCATGCAGCAGCAGAAGCAGATCATTGCAGGGGACTAAGCAAATGAAAGTAGGGTCCTAATTTCTACAGCATGACTTCAAATGTCATTGCAGGTCCTTTCCAACTCAGGTTATTCTTATGGTTCTATGTTACAAGGTGCAAGTTAGAGTAAGATGTATTTTGGCCAAGCTTACCTTCTGGATCAGTGTCTTCTACCATCACCCAGACTTTAAACACACAGTCTCTGCCAGTTGTTACCAGTATGATAGAGTCATCCCCCAGTTCATCCATGTCACGAAAGCACATGTCTGTGATGTGGTTGTCATGGGGCGTGTTTATTCTGGTGTTCAGCTGAAAGCTATAGGAAAAGAAAACAGAAGCTTGCCATTCTATTTCATTTAGAACATAGGGAAGACTTCAGTTCAAGTTGATTCTGGAATGGGCAGGGAGAGGAGCCATCAAAGGAATTTCTAATTAAGACAGCTAAATGGTATTGCATTAACAGATCAGGTTTCCATAATGGCTTCCTTACAGTAGCCCAGCACCAAGAATTATCACTAGGCAAGCATCTCTCAGTTACTCAGCGTGAACCCTGAGCAGTCTTCCAGTACTTAGAAATCAGTCACGTGGTTGATTTGTGTAGTAGCTTTCTTTTGCTTCTTTAAGAAAATAACAATTTGTAGTCCAAATGCAATTTTTTTAATAGGAAAATTAGGGAAAGGGTATTAACCAGATGCATATGCTAAAGACAAAGACCAACAATAAAATGATAATCTTCTGTACTTTCTGGAGAAGGACTAATCAATTAATGGTGGATTACACAGAGGTGGGAAAACAATGAGCTACAGAACCATTCTGTCACGTCCATGATTTTTAATACCAAGAAAATATGTGAGTTTAAGTCCCATGGTTACAATAGACTCTGATTACCGTAAGTAAAATAGATCCAGAGCAATTATTTCCTATGTGTATTCAGTGCACCTCTGCTCTGCTGCAGATGCTGTAGTGTGCACAGTAACTTCCAAGTTACTTGGAAGGCAATGTCTGTGCAGGGATTTGTGTGACTGGCAGCTGGAAGGCCAGCTGTTATCATTACCTTTGTGCCTCCTCGTGGTAGAACCACAGCTTCAGCTGCAGCTCGGGGTCAGTCACTTCCTCACTCTCCTCCACGGTGGCCAGCCAGGTGCCCTGGGCGCTGAACGCCACCTTCACCAGGTCCGACTGCTTCAGCCCCGCCTCGTGGATGTACTGCCGCTGCACTATGTCCAGCTGCAAAGCAAGGCCACAGGGGGGGTTTAAAATTCAGGTAGAGCCCTAAGAAATGCCATGAAACCGTGGAGAAAGGTTTCATGAAGGTTCTAGTTAGACCTGACTGGGCTGTGGCACGAAGAAGTACACCAGCATGTGGGGAAAGCAGAATTAGGGCATGTGCATTCCACAACGATGCAAAGTGTAGGAAAGAATGAAAAATAATTTGAAGATGTTTTACCTACAAATTTTGGACATTTAACAGGAGAGCACACTGTTTTAAAGTACTTTTTTCAGTATCAATATTTAGATTTGCTTAGCAAGTGAACTCAGAGATAAAGCCAAGAACATCTCAGCCTGGGATCCAGCCTTGTGGCATAGCTACAATGTTTTTTTCCCATTTACCATATTAAGTCTTCAAATAAATTCTGATGCACAAGTTACTTCACTGAGTAAGTTAAAGTTTTGGTACAAGCCCATCCAACTTACACTGAACAACTGTTGGTCACTCTGGAGGGAATAGAACTGCAAGTGGCCTGGCTCTCCATTCAGGACCAAAGCTTTGGTTCTAGGATCGACCACCAGACCAGTCTTGACATCTCTACCTGGAAACAAAAATCAGGCGACAAATGACCAAAGCTATCAAGTGACACATTCCACCCTCTACGTGGAAGATAAATTTTACTGCACTTACTTTTGATTAGCCCTTGAATACTTCTGGAAAACCTTAGGTTGCTGTTGATTATTGTAATTCCTGAAAGAGAAAGCAGACCAAGTCTTGCAAAGGCACACTTCTCAGGGTGGCCAAGGGACTGTGATGATCTGTACTGTAAATGTATCTTTTCCCAGTTTATGACACCAAGGTGGAAAGCCAAATTACAGCAGGCACCAGGCAAATTCACAGAACTGATCAAAGAGCGAAAGAACAAGCATCTGTTTTTTCAGATCACTAATAAAATTCTACGTAGTTCTTAGTTAATTTATCCAAAATCAACAAAACAAAGCTCATACAGATTTGCACTCCCACTGAAGTGACACTTGGCGGGGGTTTGGCTTACTGTTGTCTGTGTGCAGGGTGCAGCAGAGAGTGCCGTCAGAGGACATGGAGATATACTCGATAGGAGACCCCAAACGAGGCAGGAAATCCTTCTGGCACGAAGATTCATTGTGCCACTGGACTAGGACAGATTCAACTCCACCACTCAGCAGCCTGGTTCCTTTTCCAGCAACAAAATACAGTTAAAAGGTTTTGCTTAAAGAGAAATAAAATCAACAGCCTGTATCTTTACAATAACAGACATGAATTTCTCAAAACTTCTCATGGGGATCTCATAGGGGATACCCCGTTAAATTTCTAGAGAAACTTAAGTAACAGGAATTTGTATCCACAGTGAAATTTAAGCAATGCTTTGGAAGTAGCAGATCTCATCACCTTCTGAATCAGCTGGGTATTTGTGCTAGGATATGGCTGAACTGTTCTCCTTCTGTGAGAAGTACTTTGCAGTAAGAAATACCTTAAGGAGAATAGTTCAGATCACACAATTCAGGTAAAAGTGTAGTATTTGTGACAGCAGCTTTGAGCTCAGGCAAGACTGGCTGGTTTTATTTGGATGCAAGTAAAACTGGCAAGAACTCATCAGTATTATTAATGAAACAGAAGGGCAGTTCTCCTTCTGGTGAGGGAGAAGAGGTGAGAGAAGGGATTAGATTTTTCTTTCTACCACAGAAGGCAGATATTTGACATTATAAATGCCAATCAAAATGCATATAAAAAAGTAACAACTCGTTTCAGTTTTATTTAAGACCCTTCCTGGATATACTTAAAATTCTAGAAATTAACTTGTTAATAAGTGGACAAACTGGGAGCTTCTATAGATTCTTCCCTGTCTGCTGCAACACTTCGAATTTGAAAAGGTTTTGTTCATTTAATGGAGACTTTTGGGCTTTTTGGTAGGTTTATTAAATTGCTTTTTTATTATTAATATTTTTCTTTTACTCACCCTCCACAGAAAAAGCCAGATCCATGACAATATCATGATGCCAGTGCAGTGTGGAGTATGTGTACTCTTTCTTGTGGTGGAAATTCCTCCTGTGTGAAGAAGCACAAAACAATTCTTTACTCACATCATCAACAACAGAGTAAACAAAAGGAAATATGGAATGGACTCAATTATATCATCCTGTCTTCTGACTTCTAGACTAGTTTATCCTATGCTCAGGTGATGCAGAATGAGGGAAGGAACCACACTACAGGTTTTCAGAACCCTCCTGGTCCACACCTCCCATCTTAGATCTATTGAGCAACTCGGCCCTGAAAGCACCTTCACCATGTAATGTTTTTAATCATGTATTCCACTACTGTGCTCTTCTTAGGACTCTACTTGCCCATGAAGAGTTTTTTCAGCTGCTCTTGCATTACCTTTTACACCTAAGTTTAGATTCAATGGAGCACAGCTGAACACAGGCATTTTTCCACTTGACATGTACACTTGTCAGCACTGCAGGCTCGTTGCTCTTTCTAACGTCTAAAAATGGCAATGCTAAGGACAAATTAGACTGCTTTGCTCAGGTTTGACTTAATTCCTACAGTCAGAGGAGTTTATGGGATACCATAACCAGTTAAGCAAAATGCACATACCAGAGGCGAATCTTTCCATCAGCGTGGCCAGTTGCAATGCAATCCTCTGTAGGATGGCACATGACACAACTGAAGCGATTGTCTCCTCCTTTTGTCTTCACTGTACTTAAAGAAAACCTTCAAAAGTTAAGAAAGTAACTTTAATTGTAAGAGTTAGGTTGCTTTTTCTAAAACAAATCTTCAAAAGGATCAGCTAGTGCACGTAAAAATAATTCTGATTAGCAAAATTAAACATTTTCAAGTTGTTACGGTTACATGCACTCTCAAAAAATAGTGACAGACTTATTTTCCTCTCGATTTCCCTAATTCTTCACCTTCAATCAAGCTGAATGAGCTTTTGCTTCTGTCTTTCTCTCCCTCTCTCCTTTTCTCCTACCTCCCCTCCCACTGCCTGGGCCCTGTCCAAACTATGTCACTTGTTTCAGGTCAGCATCAACCTAAGTATTTAACTGAAAAGAATACATTCCTGAGCTGCAAAGGCAAGGTACCACTGCCACTGATCTGCTCACTGTTCACCTCTACAGGAAGCTTCTTACACAGTGACTACATCCCCTCCAGCAGAAAACCAAATATGAGATCATGTGTGCACACATCACGAGTTAAAAATCGTTTAGGAAATATCAGACTGAATCAATATCTGACATTTTCATTCTCATTCTTACCTGTTCAACAGTTTCTGTTTGAAAAAATAAACTTGGAGATTCACACCCTCCACTGATCCCACATATGCACCCTGTTAAAGTAAAGCCATTTAGGACACACAGATTATGTTTTCACACAAGAAAAAATAAAGCACATCTCACTACAAAGTACTTTACATTGGAGACAACATGTAAGCTGATGTTAAGCAAATGCTTTTCCATTAAAAGTGTCAAACTTTCTTGTTTTTGTAATATTAAAGAAAGCATACTTTTAACACTGATTCATTTACTTTCAGTTTTGTTTCAGTACTGCTGTGCATTGTATGAAGGCATAAACAGCACAGAGTTCATTTGGGAGGAAAATAACACCTACCCAACCAAAACCCCAAAGAAAAAATCCCAAAGGTGAACATACTTCTCTTCCAAATGCAATGTGCTTCATTGATGCACCCACACCATCCAGAACCACTGAGAGCTCCTTGCTTTCCAGATCTTGGCCTGCTCCTTTTGTCAGCTTAACTGAGACCAGCTGGAATGTGTCTGACCAAGGAAAAAAATCTGTCTGAAACCAACAGTAGTACTGAAGGACGAGGACCTGACAGTGGGGATCAGTGGAAGTGTAAGCAGAATCCAAGGGAAGCTGCATAGTATTTGCTCTTGTTCTGAAGTAGCAATCTATTATAGTACACAGTTACTGTATTTATTGCAGACAAAATCCCATTAAAAATAGCTAGACATGCTGTGAATAGGACAAGTCTGTTTATGGCAATACTGCCTAAGGTGGAAGAATAATCTCCAGCACTCATACACAACCTGAGTAGTATAACCCATAGCTTGGATGAACTGCATCTCTGAGATCACATCCATGCAGTACATACTTCAAAAGCAAAGACAAGCACTCTTCTAGACAAATATTGGAATGACAGATGTCACAGGATGAGAATGAAAGAGGTACAAAATGCATGGCTACAGACATCTGCCACAGGATTTAAAAAATATTTGACAATTAACATGTTAAAGCCTATTGTTGCAGCACAGCACTCACTGCTAGGACAGTAGCACAGACACAGAATGATTGAGATGACATGGGTGATGCTACTTGTACTGTACCTCGTTCACCCTTCTTTGGAATGACAACAAACACTGAGTCCTCAGCACTAGCAACTGTGTACAGTGCCAGAAGTTTGGATCCTACACTGAAAGTCTGAAAAAAAAAAGAGAAGGAAATCAACAATTACTACATTTGTGTGTATGTCTTTAAAATAAGGTAATAATTTCTGAAAGAAATGTTCATGTATTAATTAAAATTCTCAATTCTAAGATAAATAATCTTTATTCTATCAAGGACTAATACAAATGTTAAACCAGTACTAACCAAATATGAGACACTGGATTTATTGAAAAGCCTCAAGACACCTTATCCCTAATACAAAGCAGAAGGTACACCCAGAGGTGGGTATTTAGCACAAAACTTGAGCAAGAGTAAGCAGCCCACATTTTCAAGCCATTGGATCAACTCCTATTGGTGTAGCCCAAACTGCAACAAGTAGAAAAGTCAGTATGTCAGTGCATCTCCCATCTTCTTCCCCAAAAGGATCTTCATCATCATCATCACACATGCTATCATTGCCATAATTAGACGGGTTCTAGGTTGTGTTAATGGTAGAACAATGCATCTCAGACTGATTTGTGCCCATTTTTGACAAGCTCTGAACAAGAATAACTCAACGTACTTTAATGAGAATCCCATCCATGAAGTCCCACAGCTTAATGGTGCCATCGAGAGAGGAAGAATAGAGCTGAAAAAAAAAACCCCAACTATGTAAGTAATAGCAATATATTAAAGCCAGATTCTACATAAAATCACAACTGTGATTCCAGGTAACTGAATCATAAAAAATACAGGACAGAGACCAGCTCTGTGGTGCTTTCAAATCAAGTGCAAGCACAACACTATTACTCTAGTTCGAAATGTACATTGTCACAAAGAATGAATGCACAGGTACCCGCCATGTGAACATCTAATGCTGCACAGCTGATATGCACATCAGTTCGTCTTGGAAATAACTCTTGTTTATATCCAGATACCAAAAAGCCCAAGCAAACTAGAAGCAGGGAAGGCAGCCTGGGGGCAGAGGGAGCCACTGGCCAAGTTAACGGCATTTAGTCATATCTACATCAGTACCAGCAGATACAGAAGAACGAACACCAACCACTGATTTCTGATTTTCTCACACGCTTCTTTTACCCTTTCAATCAAAGAACCGGAAATGTTGCTGTATTTCCGTTTTGTTGTCATTCCATTCAAGGAGTGTGATCCACATGACATTTCACCTTTATGTTTGTAGAAAATTGACACGGCTCTACCCTTCTCGTCAGATTCCAGCGAAACATCAGCTCGACGATGCCCTCATCACTCCCAGCCCCTTCCCAAACCCCAGCGAGCCCCGGGACAGCCCCCGCGGTGGCACTAAGGGTCAGGGGCAGCGCGGCCACCCCCAGCCAGACCTCCCCCCGCAAACCTGCATGTGGTTGTGTGGGTTGAGCTGGATGCCGGTCACCAGGTCGGCGTGGCCGCCCATCAGCCGCAGGGTCTCCTCGGTGTTCACGCTGTACACCTTCACGAAGTCCCCCGAGGCGCACAGCAGGTACCTGCAGGGGGGAAACGCCGTTACCCCGGCCGAAGGGGCCCGGGCGCCCCGCGGCAGTCGCAGGCCGCGGGGACACCGGCGGGCAAAGCCCCGCTCGGACTTCAGGAGCACCCCCCGAGCGCGGCAGCCCCGGCCCCCAGTCCCACTTGCTTGGAGTCGGCGGAGAACACGGCCCTGGCGCCGCGCAGGGCGCTGCCCCCGCACCGCACCACGCGGAGCGCGTCCTCCGCCACCATCTTGTCCCGCCGCCACCCGCGCGCCGGCCCCGCCCTGCCCCTCCCGGCCCCCATTGGCCCCGCCCCGCCCTCATTGGTTCGGCCCCACCCGGCCCTCATTGGCCCC
The DNA here is from genome assembly GCA_013397395.1 of Sinosuthora webbiana. Taxonomy (NCBI): domain Eukaryota; kingdom Metazoa; phylum Chordata; class Aves; order Passeriformes; family Sylviidae; genus Sinosuthora; species Sinosuthora webbiana. Next base: position 1,078,293 of record VXBN01012052.1, on the reverse strand, counting down.
GCCTAGCGCTCATTGGCCCCGCCCGGCGCCGCGTGCTGCGGGCGGGCTACGCGCGCGCCCCCTCACGGAGACACTGGAGCGGGGACGGCCACGAAACCACCTCGGGCATCTTCCGCAGCGTGGCACCCAGTGCCGCGTCCACACTCTCCCTAAACACCTCCAGGGACGGTGACTCCGCCACCTCCCTGGGCAGCTCCTTCCAACCACTCTTCCTGTGCAGAAATTCTTCTTAATGTCTCACCTGAACCTCCGCTGGCACAGGTTGAGACTGTGTCCTCCCGTCGGTTTGCTGGGAGCAGAGCCCGCCCTTCACCTGGCCTCAGCCTCCTGTCCGGTAGTTTGTACAGGGGCGCTCCGCCCCCCATTAATGCCCCTGCCAAGCGCCCCCGAGAGCGCCGGTGAGTGCGGGGAGCTGCGGAGCCTGCGGGGATGCTGCCCGTGCCCACTATCAGGATTTTGGTCTGAAACCTCCCGCGGCTGCTCTCCCCGGCCATTCCCAGGATGAGAGGCGGCGGGAGCGCTGAGCAGGGCAGGGCAGGGCTGGGCCGGCCCGTGAGGGGCTGTGCCGCTGTCACCCCCCCCGAGCACTCCGGTCCCGCCTGGCCTCAGCGCCTGGCACGGGCTGCCAGGGCACCGCAAGGCGGAGTCCTCCGGCTGGGTCTGGAATTGCGCCTGTCTGAGGAGAAAAATGCCTTAACTCCCTTGTTTAAGTGGGCAGAAAGGCTGAACAGAGGAAACTGATGGGTAAGCTTTGCTAAAACCCGCCTTGTTCGCCGTCTTGGACGAGCTGTGGGTTTGCTGAGTTACTGAGCACATCGTGTTCCCGTATTTGGAGGAAAACCGCTGTCAGAAGCAATGCGAATGTCTGGAGTACACCGTGATTTATGTTGTCTGCGCCTTTCACTGCTGCTTCGGAATGCAATTGCAGTTCTTGCACAGCTGTGTAGTGTTGGCGGCTGTTTAAGCCATTGAAGGTATCTCTGGTACGCTCGCAATTGATTTTTAAACAGCCTCCCTTCACAGACAATAACAGTGACAGGTGCGTTACAGGGGGGTTGCTGTGATCATCCTGCTGTAAACGACGTCCTTTTCTTCCCTGCTGACTTAATCCTAGTTCGGAGGTTAACTGAGGATCGTGCAGGGACAGTAGCACACACCGCGGAGTAGTATTGTGGTCACATCCATACTGGGGATGGGTGTGAGAGAGCACAGCGCGCCCAGAAACCTGACTGTGAATCTCAGATGCTTTGACAATTAAACAGTGCGCTCTCTCCGGAGCTGACAGCAGCATTTACAGGTGCTGCCTAAATTGCAGTTGGGTTTAACAGCTGTGCCATGCTCTCATTCTGGCAAATATTTTAGAACCCAAAGGCAGATGCAACCTAGTGCTTCTCCTGTATAGGACAGTACAGCGTGTCCAAGTTCTGAGCCACAGGCACTGAGTAAAGCCAGAGTTCTGTCAAAGGGGGAAAAAAGAGCAAGGTCTCTAGGAAAATACAGTCCTTTAATCCACATTATTATGTGGACTGGACTCTTGTCCAGGTCTACACTAAATGTAGTCAAGTCTCATTAAAACACAGAAGCTTGGTATGTTCATCCTTCTCCTTGATTAAGGAGAAAGGCAAATACCTTGTGCATCTTAATGCACGTGTTTTTTGTAATACACGTTTATTTTTATCATTTTAGGAAATCTGCCATAAGCTTTGAAGCTAATAAACCGTGTAGACATCAAGACTACCCCCAAGCATATATCCTAGGGCAGGAGAGATAAAACAAACCATATACTGCCAGCACCAGTGCAGAGCACTGTTCCCCACACTGCTTTCAGCACTGGCTTTCTCTGCTTCCAGCAGCACAATTACTTCAGTTTTCCTTCCCACATGTCAGCAGAAAACCCACTAATGCAGCCACAATAATGTGATTTCAGTATCAAAAGACCACTTGCTAGTTATTATATACAGGGTTTTTTTCAACTGTAGATGCTCTGTGTAATTGTTCCAAGTAATGCTGCCCAAAGGTTTTAGTAGTGCTATTCTAAAATATGGAACATGGAACATTGCTGTGAATTAGATTGGGTCACTATGGCAGAGTTTAAAAGAATTTTGTATTCAAAGTTAAATGGTTGGCATAAATTTATTAGGAAATAATAAGTAATAATTGTAAAAAATAATATATAATAATATATAATATAGAATTATTAATTAATACACACTGTGTTCTAAAAAAAAAGGTGTTTTTTTGTTTGTTTGTTTTTTTTTTTTTTTTTAGATGCACTTAGCCTTTTAGTTCATTGTCATAACCTATATTGTAAGTGTGGTTTGGTGCACAGGTGTATAAAAAAGCAAAACTTAACCTGTACCAGTTTTTGGAAGCCGAGGTAGAAGATATTGAAAGCATCTGGTTTGTAGTATTCAATGGAGTAAGGAGCAAAACTAATCTAACCTGTTGTTTGAATTTATTTGTTTAAATTTACATTTCCTATGAATTTCCAAAATCCATAGGTTTGTGTATCTGCAGAAATTTGCTTTTGTCTTTCCCAAAGTAGTGACTTGATTCATTAAGGATTCTAGTGTACTCAGTTGATGGTTATCTGGGAGGGATTAATCAATAGAATATAATTGTAAGTAGTACAAGGTGTAATTTTTGCAAATTTTTGAAAAAATGTATTGCAATGAATTTAGCAAAGAGTTCATAGACCATAGCAAATAGTGTTGGCCAAAGATTTGTTTGCATTTAGAATTCACTGTGTGATTGTCTAAGCAATTACAGGTAAACTAGTTGGGGAGAATGCAGCTGTAGTTCTGAGACATCTATTTTTAATGTTGTAAATAAAAATAGAGTAACTTTAAATATGTTACCAGCTTAGAAGGAAATCCTTGCAGGCCAAGAGGTGAGTACTTTATAAGCAAGTGTTACTAGTTAGGTTTATGTACTCTGCCTAGTCTGTAAGTTTCTAAACTGTCCCAACGTTTGTGAAATCCCAGGTAAATAATAGAGTGTAAGAGTGATTAAGAGAAAAAACCATTGTTGTGAGTTCAAGGAAGCGGAATGACTGTCCTTAAGGAAGGGCGGGGTACACTACAGCATCACTGCAGTTCATTAAACCAGTCCTACAACACCGGACAGATCTCTGATTTGAAATGCTAATTACATTTGATATTTGACTTGGTTTCCAGCAGTTTTTGTACTTTCCTGTGCCCTATTTGATCTCAGCCTTGCTCCTTAATAGAATATCCAGCTCTGTATCTGTCTGGAGCCTGGGAGCTGCGATCACTCCCTTGCTGTCCCCCACACTGCTTTCACACTGGGATGCTGGCTGGTGAGCATCTCAGCATGGGGCAACGGATCTGGTACATTTCAAAATCTGTTCTGTTTGTAAACTCCACAGCTGGTCTTGAATGGCTTTTTGTCTTCCATTTCATGTCTTTCTCAACCAGCTTGTTGAGCAGAGGGTTCTGAAATACATGCCTTGAAGTCTTCTGTAAGGAAATCAGAGGTAAGAAAAGCTGCTTGTTTAATAATGCCTTCCTTTAGGAGGTGATGTGACTGACCCAAATAATTGATTACTAATTTACCTAGGTAAACTTAACACAAAGACAACGTACTCATATGCTGACCTCAGACTTCAGTTCTGGGGATATATTTATTTGAAGGGAAATGACCCTGTTTTCTTTGTGGTACACAAAAATTAACATCTCATTTGCTGGAAGGAAAATGAACATGACAGAGATGAGAACGGAATATGCGGCAAGAGCTCGTGTGGGCAGCTCCTGGAGCGGGGCACATCCATCGTTCCCAAGTTGGCGGAGCAGCTCTGCGGGGAGGAGAGGCTGGGCTTACGGAGGGATGGTGTCCCCGTTGTAGTAACGAGTCAAAGCCGCCGTCGGCACTAGAGGGTGCTGGAAGAACGATGCAACATGAACAATTCCGTGTTTGAAGTCCGGACCCCCGGAAAGGGGAGCTCGCCGGTGCCCCTCAGAGCTCTGTTCTGACCCGGCCTTGCCATAAACAGCGCTCTGATGTTCTCCTATTGGGTCCGCCGCTGTCAAAGGGAGGGCCGGCACCTTGGAGGGACTCTCTTGTGTGACACTGATTCCCCTAGCAGTGCTCGACAGGTGGTGGCAAAACAAATGTAAACACTTCAGTCGCTTTTTCAAAGAAGTTTTGTTTTGAAACATCTCTAAATAGAGGGACTAACCATATGGTGAGAATGAGTAGGGGCAAACTTGACAAATGGGAATCTGAATCTTGGTATGATTCTGAAGTTGGTCTTTACAATAATTTCACCTCTGTATGTTTTGGTGTCTGATAAATTGTGAAAGAGTAAATGGTATAGTTTCAGCTTAATTTAAATAGTTAATTTTGAAAGAACTTTTTTCTTTTGAAGATCATAAGACTGTTTAATACTACAGAACTCTTGATTATGTCATCCTGTACTAGTTTGATTTTACAAGGTCTTTAAGTACCTTGAAAATATTGGCCAATAAGTACTGAAGTACATTTAGTTTGATGATAGAGCTGTTTGGAATTTTTGTTACCGACATTTTAAGGTAAGGAGATATCAGTTACCTAGTAAGGAGGTAATGACACAGTGAGAAGCCTTGCAAGTAAATAAAATGGATATTTCATATGAAGATTCGACAACATGAATTCCACTGAAGTTTCTTCCCATTCCATGCATTTCCTTTTTTTTTTTTTTTCTCTTCTTTTAAATTAATGGTAAAAAGGGAATAGGATTTATTTTCTGACCATCTCTAGTAGTTAGAATAGAAAAAACCTGTAACATATAATGACAGCAGAAGCTCGTTATCCTACCTTGGGGTGGTGTGGATATACTTCACCTTTTCTTCATTCATTGGATTGTGCCTTTCCCTTCAGGAAGGGCATAGGGTGGAGATGTGGTACCAACTTACCAACTGACCTCCATGCTAGCACAACTGTGCTTTTGTAACAGTTGTGAACAGTCTTTGAGCCTTGCAATGGGAACTCTGTATGGTCCTGTGTCTGTGATGGTGGTTTCTACAAACTGTGCATCATCTGCATTTTCTGCATCTGTGTGTGCCTTACACCAAGGCAGTCACTGAAGAGTCAGGGTTTTGACTGGAGAAACAAGTGCCTGGTACATGAAGTGCCAAGGGTCTTCTAGATGGACCCAATAGACAGAGTGGAGACAGTGTCAATCCACATGCATTTTGCAGCTCATTTTCCTCATTGAAAAACAGAGATGATGTCTTGTACACCTCTGTCATGGCAATGCCAATCAAATCCCATCGCTATTACCTGCTTATTAATACCAGCCAGGGGTAAGGGTGTGATGCTGGTTTTGTATTCTGGTGTCTCTCCTCTATTCTGGCAATGAAAAGAAGCTCTGAAATAAATGACAAGAAATATTTCCTAATTAGCTGGGACACTTAAAGACTTATGTTACTTTATCAGTAAGGCATTGGCTACTGCTGGACACCTTTTCCTTTCCACAAAAATGCAAATGGAGCAACTCATAACTGCTGAAACAGATGCTGAGTATTGAAAAGATAACCTGAGAAACAAAACAGAACCTGCATCTCTAACTTCCTTCTGAACTGAAACTGTTCAGTGCAAAGACTGCAATAAAAAGACAGACTATACTCTAAGTGTATCTTATTGCATGTGGAAGTCTTCCTTCAAGGGTTTGTTCTTTAAGCAGTGGCTGTTAGTAAGCAAGGATAAAGTTTATGGGGAGCAGAGCTAAACTGGCTCTCAATCTTATTTACATCAAGCAGCTGCTGAATGTTTAGTGTTCACTGTCCCATGTCTTTAAAGATTTGTTTTTTTTTCCTTACCAGAAGCAGAGGAGACAAAGGTTTGTTCAGCTAGGGAAGGTAAGTGCTGCAATAGTTACAAAAAGGATTCTGGCTTAAAAGGAGAGACTCTCAGTCTTTTAAAAACTTTGTGCCTGTAGTCTAACAAATGTTCACAGCCTCTCCTGTGATACAAACCAGCTGTAACCATGCATTACGGTGTGTAAACAGTGTTCTCTTGCTATAAGTGTTTCCAACAACAAAGCAGGAGACACAAGCTTTACTGTTCTCTTCTCAACTGACTTGTGTTAATTCCCTACTACTGATAATCACCCTATTTTTAAAAATCCTGTCCCATTCTTGAAGCCAGCAAGAACAGGGGCCAGCACTGGATTGCATACCCAGTGACAGGCTGAAAGCTGGCCTAAGAGACTGAGGTCTTGGTGCAGCTTTTAGTATCTCTGTGAAAAGGCTCTTTGCAAAATCTTCAAACTCATGGAAACAATGTACATTTTATGCTTTGGTTCATCAGGAAAACCACGGCCCTACTTTTCAAAAAGCAATTAATTGAGCAAGTATAGTCTCTTCTTTTTTTTTTGTCTTCAGTGTTTCATTAATTGATTTTAAAACATACCTTACTGGAGGTGGTTATCTTTAATGGGAGAGGACTCTGAGAGGAGCCTCAAGGGTTCATAGATTTGAGTTAGTGATACTTTAGAACTGGTGGGTGTCCTAAGTAATGTAATATAAAGGGTCAAGTAAATATCCACTTTCCCTTTTCTGATGCTGCAGCTAGCAGGGTTACTTGTTTTTTCTTCTCATACATCTATTTCTTACAAGAAAAGTACCCTATACTTTTTCCCTGCATTTTGCACTGATGCCTTGGCATTTGTGGCATCTGTCTGACACAAAGGGGCTGATTCTGCAGGATGGGTGTGTTATACTATTCACGTCTCCTCTGAGATAAACAATGCCAACAGAATTCTAGTTTACAAGTGTGCTCAAACTGAGGTAAAACTCATATCCCAGATTATTTCCAAGCACCAAGATGCCTGTTGTTAAGGTTTGGATTTTTCTCTTGCAGCAGCTGCAGAGTGGATTTTTTTTTGAAGAGTTGTATTGAGTTTCATAGCAGGGAAAACTGTTTTGTTGCCAAATGGTTGTTACCATGATTTCTACTGAAAGAAGGATTTTGGAGTGGAGAGTGTGTCCAAATGTGCTGTTTATTTCTGAGTTGTGTGGTATCTTTTAATGCACAATGTTTTCAGTAGACTGGGTAAAAGCTGCTGCTTTAATTAACAGAAGAAAACAAATATAAATCATGATGTATTCTGAACTGGGGCTTCGTAACTGTTGGAAACAACAGTCAGTCATCAGGGAGTAGCTTTGTATTGTAAGGCCTATTGAAGTGACAAGCATAAATTCACAGGAGACTATCTCCTAGCCTACATGCAACTAACAGGTTGTGTGAAGTGTGGTTTAGGCATTATACCCTCCACATTCTGTCCTCCCTAACCCACACGTGGCAGCTTAATTGTAATGCTGCATACCTGCTTTTCACATTCTTCAGCCACAGGCACCAATTCCACCTAAAGGATCTTCTGAAATGGTCTGCATACCCATTATATCCTTTGCATTCCCTTTCCCAAAGTTTACTAGAACTTAGTAGCTGGTGGAAGAAAGATTTCCTGTGGGTTTAGGCTTATGTTGCCTTTAGCAATTGTTGATATAATTCATGTTGCTAATGATCTGTAGGTTTAATTAGGGCATTTTTTTCCTGAAGGTTGCATGTTCTACTGGCACAGTGTGCTCCAGATCCACACAGTGCACTTGGAAGGCCCTGACAGTGAGAGCTCACAGTATTGAACTGCAGCTGGTTTTGTGGCTTAGAAGGAAGGTAATGCTCCAGTGAACTAATAAGGGTAGTACCATGTTTCTGAAAGCAGCAGGAGCAGTGTCTTTGCTGTCTTCAAGTGATGGCAGGTCTTACTGAAGGATCCCAGCATAAGCAGTTCCATGAACTTCTGGACTTGTTTCACGCTATCCCTGAAATGCATTCTTGTAGCAAGAACCTGACGTTGCTACAAACCGTGCTTTTGGTTCATCTGGAATGAACACTGTTAAACCCCCCTACTTTTAGAAGTCACAGAAGTGGTGGTGTTTACCTGGTGTTAGATACAGTTTGTAATTAATTAAACAGAGGTGAGGGAAAATGCTGTATGCAATGGAAGCATTTATTTGGATTACTTTAGTATTGTCCATGAACACTAAATCAGTCTCCCATTCCAAATTATGCTTAAATATAGTTTTGCTCTCTTTCTGTTGGACTAATAAGCCTTTTTATGAATTAGCACCTTGGGTTGGATTGTTTTAGGGCACCTTTGTAAGTTTATGACAATTTGAATTGTATATTGTGGTCAAAGTAATCTAAATTTGATTAACCTATACTTGTTATTTCTGTGAGAGAGAATCTTACTGAGATACCAGTTCTTCTAAACACTTACCCAATCTTTTTTTGGTCACAATTATTTACTTATTTGTCTTGGTTCCATTTCTTTTTTCCTTTCATGTGAATGCCTTCTCCTATCTTGACTATGTATTTAATTTGTGGCTTGCTGTGGATAAGTTAATACATCCTCAAGTTATTATGGTTTCTATGGCAGATTTTAGTTTGGCCTTATTACTTCAAGTTCTGTTATATCCTCTTTGAAGGTAATTCATATAAATTCTTGTGGTATGCTCTGTTTAGTTTCACTTCGAGATTCACAATTGCCTTTCATTGTCCTCAGTGCTATTCTGCTCGTAAACTGCAGTAAAACTGTTAAATATCTTTGGGTTTTTTTTTGTGAAGCTGAGTGTGTTCACTGTGTGTGACTGCTATACTTTTCCTGCTAACATACTATCCTTCTTCATTTTCAGATTGTTTTCTTCCAAATTTCAAATCTTTCACTAGTTCCTTGATCAGTATCAGAGGTAAATAAACTGACACTCCCTACCAATTTCCTCTGTCTCTAAAGAAAAATGTCTTCAGCACAGTCCACAGACTGGTGTTTGGTGTGTCCTGCTGTTTTGCTGCTGTTATAGGTAGGTGTCTAGGGAGCTAATGCCCTTTAATTTCAGCAAGATTCTGCCATGTGCCCACTTCTATCAGTCAGATTGACATACCACACAGGTATTTCACATCTCAAGGATGAATAAATAAGATCATATTTGACATTTGTGGATAAATATTTGGCCTCCACTCTTCCCTGAGACTTGCAGCTGTCATAATTTAGGAGAACTCATGGTTACTGGCTGTGAAAGGCTGGACAGAGCTCCTGCCAGAGCCATGAAAATCTTCTCTTTGGCTAGCCAGCAGACTGGCTGTTGAGCAATTTGAGACCCTCCCTTCCCCCAGAGACTGGGTATTTTGTTACTGCAGTGCTTCCAGGCACTCCTGCATGGAGGAGAGACCTTTGGAAATATTTGGTGTCTTACATGATGGTATAGGAGGAACTGCAGAACTTGGCTGGCAAGGCAGGGTTTGATAAGCACTCAGGCTGTCTATAAACAGATTGTTTGTTAGCCATTTGATGACTTCTGTGGAATCTGTGCTCTTCAGTAATCATCAGGGCTGAGGAACAGGACCAAAGGTAATAGTTTGCAGGTTAAATAATCCTGTCCTAAAAGATGTGCAGCTTTTGAAATATCCAAAATAATCTAGGCTGTCAAAGTAAATTAGCACAGGTATCAGTAACTGACTTTTATTGGCTGAATTTTCTTCCTCTGTTGAGCAATAAGGTCTGTAGACAAAAAAAAAAAAAAAAAAATTCTGAGAGCTCCAGAAGAGGGTGGCTGCCAAATACAACAAAGGTTTCCTGTGCAAATCTAGAGAGCCAGGCTTCAGTCAGCCTTATGGTAGTTTCTGGAATTTGCTTACCTCTGCATTTTGTTTGACTGGGTGTGCTTCAGGCCCATAGGGGTAATCAGTTTTAACTTTGTGAATTACTAAGTTTCAATGTAGATGGAAAGAATTGCAAATAGTGTAAGAGAAAACCATATTAAACGGTTTGAGTGAAATGTTGTTTGGTTTACTTTTACTTGTATGCTGCCATTTATTACTAAGAGCCCACAAGCACAAGAACTCTAATACTGTTGCATTTATAAACTATTTCCATGGGCAGTGCTGCAGGTTCTTCCTGTTTGTGTTATTTGAAGCCAACTGAATGTCAACTGATGAAAGGTAATTTCTGGGTATTACCCTTTTATGATGTTGTAATAAGAAGTGTTTTGTTCCCCACTAGCAGACCCTCCTAGCTGGCTGTGGTGGGCAGGTATCTGGCACCAGTGCTCAGTTGTGTCATTTTCCTTGTTATTCTCTTCCTCAGGGACATGTGTTGATGTCATAAGAAAGGCTTCCCACCTGTTTATACCCCACATTTTGGGTATGGGTAGGAGTTGAGGTTGAGACATAGGTGGGTGGAAGAAACCAAAGTGTTAAGACAAAATAAAATGGAATAAATATGAAAGTTCTGTGACAAACCCTTCTGTTTGATACGGACTCATCAGCAAAAATAATTTTCTCTGCAACATACTATCTGCATTTCAATTGTAAGCTAGGATATTTGCTGCCTGGGAAGTCCAAGGGAAATAAATGTTTTATGCTTACTTTGTCATGCTTTAGATTAAACAGCCTTTCAGTATAGACCCTCCTTTGGCCCAGGATGCCCTGATGTCAAAAACACAGTCACCTGAAACTAAATTGGAATAATCTTGAAACAAAATCATTGAAGCTTGAATTTCCTTTTTTATTTGTGGATGCATATGGAATAATAATTTTGCTTCATAACTTCAAGCTGAAAGATAGCTTTTCACATCTATCAAGATTTTTCTTCAAATGCATTTAATCTTTTATGCTTGATTCCTAAGAGGCACATTAGTATTAGGAACAGGGGAATGAAAAAGGACCTCCTCAAGGACAGAGGAAATTTTTTTTAATTGATTTTTTTTTTGTCTTTGTGTGACTTTGAAAGCTAGAGGACAGCTGAGTTTTCCAGCAGCAAAAGAAGCAGGAGGCATATATAAAAAATACAGGAGGCAGCACAGGAGAGTCAATACAAAGAAGCAAGGTAGTGTGAAAATAGAATTATCAAGTATTTAACTATATTGAAATGGCAGTAAGTAAACAGAGCATATATTGAGTGAGGGGACAAATCTCAGTGTGATGTTACAGCTTTGTAACTTGTTAAGCCCACCAGGAATTCTTAGAAAAGAAGGGAAGACAAAGTTCAAAGCTGAATGTTGTGAGCTGTAATTAGTCTGAAGAGGCAAGTCCCCACGTTGAAACTTTTAGACTTAGCAAAGAGGAATGTCCTTCCCTTTGTGCCCTATGTGAAAGGATCTAAGACTTAGATCAAGAGACAGAAGAGATATTTATAGAATGTCAACAGCACACCAGGAAGCAGTTTGTACTTGTACTTGTGGTGGAGGCCCAGCAGAAGTAGAAAGGACTTAGAAGGGCATGAAACTGAATTACATTCATTGGACCTTTTTCTGTGAATGCTCACTAGCTTAGACTTTTGGAAATGTGAGGAGCCAGTTGAAGAGATGTTACACTGCTGACTGTGTGTGCTGTGTGGGTGAAATCAGAGATCCTGTTTTTCACCATCCTCTCTCACTTCATTAGCCATAGAGTTACATATAGTCTCAAAGAAGAGAACTTTTAAACAGTGAAAACTGCCAGCCTGATCTTTCACAAAATAATAAAATGAACCTATTTGTGGCAGCAAAAAGAGAGGCCTTTGTTTTTTTAAATCAGGGGCTTTGTATCCTTCCCAAGGTTTTTCACTAGCAGTCTTAGTACAGCACCAAGTATGAACATCTAACTTTTCAGTTGGCACTGAATAATCACAGAATTGCATGCAATCACACTGCAATTCCATCAAAATGGGCAAATTGCTTAAGTACTTAAGCTCTGCTTACCTTGAACAGGAGAACAGAAGGACATTTATAGAGGTTTATTTCTATATTCCTTGTGAAGGATGCAATGTGCATAGATTGAAGTGAAATTATCTGAGGGCAGCTTGGTGATAATCTTTTTTTTAGGACTTTCAACATCATGCAGTCTGGAGAAAACCAGCTCTTTCGGTTTGAGGATAATTTGAAAAGCATCTGTTTTCAGATGCTTTCATTCGGTCATTCCATTGGAAATGGAAGTGCTGGAAATATTTTTGATGGGAATTATACAGTGGAAAAAGAATGCAGTTGTATTTTATGTCTAAAATGGCTTTGTATTTCAGATAAGTTTACAAATGAAGTGAGCTTCTAAGCACGTCAAGCAAGTTTGAAAGTGTGAAGATCAAACTGTAAGTGGACTTGCTATTTGCATCTTCAGTTCTGATGTGAAAGTGGCATTTTGATAAGCACTTTTGTTACTCAGTTTAGATTATTTCCTGTGGAACTCATTCTGGTATTAAATCAGAATTTTCTCTAGAACTCATATGGCTTGAGACTACATACTTGCTTGAGACTAATGTTAGATGTGCAATGAGGTAATACCTTGACATGTGTTTTTAATGTGATTTTATTTATGATACTGAGGCCATTCTATTCTTTGAGAGCAACTTTGATAGCTGGAACCTCCTATGCTGACTTGTTGAATGTGAGTGTACCTATGTACCCACAGAGCTGAGGAAGTCATGGTGACAGTGTCAGCATGTCTTTACTGGAGTGTCAGCGTGCTCATAACTGGAGCATTCTCTTGCAGCAGACCTGCAAAGAGGAGACAGAGAGAGGCCATTAAATGTCACCTGCAGAGGGCATTGCCAAGGTCTACAGATAGCTGAGACCAGCATCATGATTAATGAGGAAAAGGACACATTTTACACAAAGATATTCTGTGTCTCTGCATCAAAAGGGCAATGTCAACTAATGCCTTTTTCTGCCATATAGATAGAAACATCTGTCACTGGTACAGCACATGAGAACTCTCTGGGCAAATGCTGATTGTCTGTAGGAGCTGGAAGTGATGGATTATCAGATGACTGTGTTGGAACAGCTGGGTATGTCTGTAGCTAAGAGAGCTGTCTGGTGCTTGGATGATCCTGGGGAGGACCTGGTGACAATACCTGTGTTTTCTTAAGTACTCTTTCCCTCTCAAGTTACTCAGTTTAAATGCATACCTTTAATTTGAAATGCATTAAAGAAACTAAAACTAAGAGTGGGTATGATGTTGGTAAGGCTAATTTCTTAGGTAACTAGGTTAGTATTTACAGAGAAGACCTGTTTGTCCAAACCCTGACAGCAGCGTTTTCAGTTTGCTTTCAAAGGTAAAAAAAAATGAAAATCCAAAGAAAAATCAAAAGACAAAATTTGAGTGGTCTAAATTTGTTGAAATGCTAAATGAGGGAGATGAGAGAAAGAAGGTGCTGGACAGTCTTTGGATAGAAGGGCTAGTATGAAAGGAAATTTGAAAACAAAGACAGGAGGTGGATGAATAACTTCTGTACAGCTTTTGGGTGGTTTTGTAAGTTGTTTTGGGGTTTTTTGGTGGGGGCTTGGGGTGGTGGTGTTGTTTGCTTTGGTTTTTGTCTTGGTTGGCTTTAGAAATCTTGATTTCTGTTCAAACTGTTACAGGTATGGAGTGCTAAAGCAGGGAATCTCAGTGGGTTAGATGCCAGTTTAAATGCTCTTGAACAGTCAGGAGTGTGGGACCCCTTGGCAGCTGCCCTGTGCTCCAGCAGCAGGCTGCAGGACAAGGAGGCAGGGGAACAATCTGACCAGTTTTTCCACTGAGCTAACTCCCAAGCACCTACTGTTACACACTGGTGTTTAATAAATCAGCTCTCAGAACATGAGTGGGGAGAAGTTACAATTTATCTACAGCAATAGGATATATGTTTAAATATACACTGTAGATACTGATAGCTGCTCAGTAAATAGTCATCATAGCATGTGCTAAGGACATCTCTGTGTTTGAGCTTTGGGGAAAGTACACCTGTGATACACATCAGGGAATCTGCACCAGGTCATACTGCTCCATGGTGTTTATTTGTTCACCTTTGTCTACTTACACTTTCAAAAGCCCTTTCTCTGCTTTCTTTGTGCCAGCTCCTGCTTTTGGATTCAGAGGTCAGCCCTGATTGAATGAGTTTACATGAAGTCAGCTCCTAAGGCATCCTCCCCACACTCTGAGAGGTGCTTTGGCCTAGAAAAGAGGAGTGGCTGGAGCCTAATGATTCATACCCAGCTGTTAAGTAAGATTTATGTTGATCATAATTAAAAGTTAATTGAAAACAAAATAATGACATTTTTGTTTTAAATGCACTGCACAGTCTTCTACTTCTTTTTCATGTCTTCTTCAGCTATTTTTTAGCCATATTTTTTAGTCCCAGGAGACTTTACCGTAAGTAAAGAGAAAGTTGGAAATAACTTCCCCTTTGCTTCAAGGCTTTGCTTTTGACTCTGTCCCCTGTCGAACAGAGGATCTGCTTTCCAGAATGTGGAAATAATTTTTAAAGAAAATAAAATACTAATGACTAGCTGAAAATGCTAATTGCTAAGATATTTGGGACAGTCTTTTATAAAGTTTAAGTGAATTCCTTTTAGTTCTCTCTACACTAAGAGAAGCCTGAATCATGTGTTTCCTTTTGGCCTTTGGGAGTACAGCTGCTACTTAAAAAGATACTCTTCAAGAAAAATGTTTTGTGTTGGAGAAGTAATTGCTTGTTCTGAACTGAGACCTGAGTGGCAAAGTGTGTATGGTGCATAGTCAGGAGAAGGGTAAAGCCTGTATGTCACCCTAAATAAACCAGCTCCTCCTAGGTGCGTGTAGGAAAAAGATTGACTTGTTCTAGGCTGAAAGGCACAGCACTGTTAAAAAGAAAGGCATTCAGTAGTTAGGAGCTCTCTAGCAGTGAATTTATTGAGGTCCTTTTGTTCATTTGTGAATGATAATGAACTATTTGTGGATTGAAAATAAGCACCATTTTGCTACATCTACCTTGCAGGTAAAATATTGACATGAACAAAACTCTGGGAGTCTAGAGCTCCACTGGTTAATGTATATAGTTATCAACATATACTCATTCTGTCAAGGGGTTTTGTACCTACATCTGTCCTTACATATCCCACATTCTCCTTGTGGTGAAACTTCTCACTTACCGGTATTCTACACATAGATTACTTGAGCTTATAAACTGTTCTTTAATATTTTCAGTTTATTTTTGAGCATCAAAACAGACTGATTTTCTTTCCAGTGTTTACTTAGAACTGACCCTTCCAGAGAGTAAAAGAACTATCCAGCCCATGTTATTTTTAAGGTGTTGCCTAAACCCATTCCAAAGCCTGTTCTTCAGAGGAAAGCAGAGACATAATTCATCTGCTGAAAAGGAATAACTTTTTTTTCCTAGTTGTAGCGGAAAAATCATTCCCTCATTTGGTTAGACAGCCAAGTAAATCCCTGACAAGTAATTAATCAAAATAATATATCGGCTTTTAGTAAGAAAAGAGAGAAGACTTGCATTCCTACTCGAGGAGATGTCCTAATATTTTAGCTATACTGCAAAATATATATTTGTATTAGTGACTGTAGCAGTAGGGAGGGAATTTGGTTGTTGTATGTTTATTTCTGTGGGCCTGCTTGAAAATCAGGGTAAATTTTTTCCTTTGGAATAATTCAGACACTTACAGACTACCTTCCAACACTGAACAGGTCAGAGCCAGCATCTTCCAAGGGCTTAACATTATGCCATATCAAGTGATACTTGTCTTCCTAATTCTGGGATGCTTTTTAGCCACCCATTGGTTTGTTTTCCTGAGATATGAATTAACAATAAATGAAAACAGATGTATCTTATTTCATATTTAAGAATGATTTTTTAAAGCTAATAATTAAATTATTCTTTGTTCAAGGCTCTCAGAATAAATTACAGAATACAAAATATAGTTGGCATGTCACTATTTTCTGTCATATTTGCATAGGTTGGGTGATTGAAAATCACGTAGATACACCAGTTCTAGTGGGAAAATACCAGTATATGTTTAGCCAATATATGTGATTGTCTCCTAACACCTGCTGTTGGCTGAGTTGGTGATAGGAGACTTGGTCCATTGTGTTTTTAAAGTAGGATTAAAAATCACTTTTGTTCATTCTTGTTTGTTTTTAGTAAACTAAACCCATATTCTCTTATCCTTTTTGAACAACATTTTCAGTGTTCATAAAGGCAGTATTATTTTAAAGACCTCTTCATCAGGAAGCTGAAATTTCCATTTGCTTGGTTCATTGATTATGGATATTTTTTCAGAATAGAGAAACAATTTTAATGTTTGAAGACTTGTCTGTAAATTTTTCAAGCTCCAAGACACTATGGTATCTGAACTGCAGAGGTTAAATTATTTATGCAAAATAACCCTGAACAAACAATACCAAAAATCCACCCCAAAAAGCAGTAAGAAAATCACAGTGATATTTTCACATGATTTAAGAATTGCTGTGTGATGGTTTCTTTTTTCTTTTACAAGTCATTACACTTTTAAGATGACAAAAGGAGGTATGCTGTAAATGCAGTCATCACAATTTTAGAATGTCCTTGCATTGAAATGTGTTGCTTTAGAAGTATAACTAGAGGACTCTGTGTGTGTTCTGCCAGTGTCAGGTCCCAGGCTTTGGCTGACTTTGACCAGTGCTGTGGTTTTTCTCCAGAAAGAGACCAACACAAGGAGAAAGAAATACTTTAGCCCTTAGTATCTGAAAGTACACTTTATGACCGTGTCCTTTCTTCATGAAAGGACAGAGAAAGGAGATGGGAGGCTAAAGGAAAATGAAGTAGTTTGTTTCATAGTTTGCATTGGAATGTTTAACACTCTTACTGGCAATAGTGCAGAAAAGTTAGCAGGATAATTTACACAGTGGATCGCTGCATTTCTCTGAGGCTTTTCCCCTTCCTTTATGAACGTCAGTGTATTTTAACAGAGCTGACTTGTCAGCTGTGCCTTTCCCTGTGCTACATTAAAATGGGTATCAGCACTTGCAGTAGAGAATGACTTTTTTTTTCAAGTGGCATTTTGTTGGCACCTGGAATAATGAGATTACTATTGTCTTGTCTTAGGCATCATTCATTCAGGTGTGTGGTGTATAGTTAATGTTACAAGTAGGTGTGTTGCCAAGCAGGTACAGCTAAAGAACTATTATACCAGTCCCTCTGTCCCCAAGGACAGATATAGCTAGAAGTAGGAAATCATCTGTTCTTGCTGGTTTGGATATCTTCTGACTACTCTGCTAATGTCACATACATCATTAAAGTAGTTTAAAGAGAATTGCTTCTGTGTGTGGCTGTAGTGAAAGAAAAGTTTTCATTACTGTCTTGACTATTATTTTTTCATAACATGTTTGAGATGAATGAGAAGAAAAGTATGTGGTGAGCTCCTGCTGTAAGATAAATTAGGTTGGTATCTTTCAAAGCACTTGAAAACTTTTGTTAGGAAGTTGACCTACAGATAGGTTGATTTGTTTTTACAATGCACATAGCCATAAATATTTTGAAATTTTGTTAACAAAAGAGAAGATGAGTTGATAGATTTTTCCCCAAGATCTCAACTTCTTTTGATTGTTCATTAGAATTACTTATTCAATACACACTTAACAGTCTACCTTGAAGCCGTGTCAGTGATCTGTTTGACCTGTTATCTGTCCATGTCCAGCTGACTGCTGCATTTTTTTTAAACCTCTCATTTACTTTCACTCGACCTGGTGTACTCTACACTTTGAGAAAAACTAGATAGTTAACCCTGCTGATTTTTTCACTATTTACAGCTACACTGATTAGCTACCATGACCTGAGTTCAAAGCACAGCTGTCTAGACTTCTGTATGTTTGGGCAAGATATTGACAGAAGTAGCCTTAGTGAATGTTTTTTCTAGAATTCTTAGCAACTGCTTTTGATGACAGTTTTAGTACCACGTATATAATCTCTCTCTCTCTCTCTCTTTTTTTTTTTTTTTATTCTACTGACCTTATGATTCATAAATCTAAAGTAAAGCTCTTCTGTATTTATCTGTTCTCTGGCGTTGCTGTGACAAAGTGTAAACCCTCATGTCTATGCCATTTTTTTTTTTTAAGTTATGGGGGAAGAAGCTTATTCATTAAGCATTTGCCAAAGCATGCCTTTGAATAGTTTCTGTTTATCTCTTCTCAAATATGTATGTGCTGTGAAATGTGTCTTTTGTGCATGAAAATGGATTATTGGCAACTTGTCTTCTGATCATTATTGTCAAGGACACTTTTTTAAAGCTTTCTTCCCCTTTGTACAGCATTCTGCAAGAGATTCCATTTTGAATGAACACTGATTTTTTTTTCCTGTATTTCAGTCTCAGTTTGTCTTAATTAAGGTGGGGTTTTTTTGTTTGCTTGCTTGTTTGTTTGTTTTTGTCCCCAAGCAATGGCCTTTTCTCTTTTTAATCTAGTGTTACAGTGAATTAAAACTGAACAGACATTTTTCTCATTCAGTTCTATTCTTTTTTTTTCTGGAGTTTAAATGCTCTTAACCTGTGCATGCTTCAGAATCCACAGCATTTCTCAGTAAAACAGATGCCATACATCAAAATCCTTTTATAAGGTGGTGTAGCTTGCCTCTGCAATCACAAGTTTCTGGTTTGGGTAGCAACTTAAGTTCTAGATGTGTATGCTTTTTATTTTAATGGGTCTGCTGGAGTGGCAGCCATGACATCAGTCCAAAACAGAATTACACAGTCACTGGAAAATGCACACTTTCATTAGCCAGCAGTGAAAGAAAGAAAAAGTGTGTTAGACTGTCAGAGTTTGTGCTGTGGAACAGATAAAAGGCCAAGTGTAACAACTGCCAGTTAAATAATTTCTAAAATAAGCCAGTGGATTTTTTTTCAATTGAAAGATCAGTTTTTCCATAACTCCTCTAATCTTCTGGTTACAGTTCCTGCTTTAGAAACACTACTGCAAAGCAGAGGCAGCAATACATAATGCAAGTTTTTTCTTGTTAATGTAATTTTTATTTACATATGTATACAAATTATATGGATATAATTTATTATTTAAAATCACTCTCATTGCAGCATGAGGCACTATTTATTGCCAGCCTGCCTAGGTCCTTGAAATAAGCCCTGGTGAATGTAGTTTTTAAGCCTCTTTAAAGAGATTTGGGAAATCTGTGGCATCTCAGATGATGCTATTAGGTAATGAAAATAGGAGTGAGGGTCATAGAGCTGGGAAAACCTTCTGAGTATTGAAGACTTGGCTTCCTGAATATGTGGAAGTGCTGATGTAGGACAACTGGCAACCACTCCCCCTCTTTCTCAGTCTAGAGCTATCTAAACTCTTTTTCAGGAATTCTTGAATATTTTTCTTCAGTTCTAAAATTTAAATTACAGGAAAATTATCAAATGGCATCTTAGTTTGCATGTGATCTGTTCTTGTTGCTTTAGAATTGAGACTGAAAGTGACAAAGGCATTCAACAAAACCCCTTTGCATTTCAGTTTGGAGTTGAAATTATTTATATCTGAATTAGCTGTGACTTGCTCACATTTTTGTCTGTGCTTACAAAGCTTAGTCCAAACAGGATAAAAAACCAAAATCCAACATTTTTCATCTCACCAGCCTTTGGAACATTCTGTGCTATTTATTACAGCTCTTTCCATCCACAGTGTATTCAGTGGCAAAAGACACATTGCAGCTAAAAACCTACTTCTGCTTTTGTAATCCCACTTCTGGTTCCAACAAAACTCTCAATACAAATGTGATGCCAGACTTTGTCACAGATTTGTAAGAGATCAGACACGTGAAAATTAGGTTAATTTAGTAATTGAGCTATTTGTCCTTTTAGAACCAGCCTTCAAAGATCTCTTTCAAGTCAGACTTGGGAGCTATGTGTTTTAAGTCATGGTCTGCTTTCTTGGGAAGTGTAGGATTATAGGGTCCAGGATACATTTTGTGTTTTGTCTTCCTTTGTGTGTTTTTGCTAGTTAAAGAACAAGGCTGTGTACGATTGTCTCTGGCTTTTGTTCTTTTCTTATTACTTTTTTTTCCCCTCCCAAAATACAACTAATTGTGCTCATGTAAAAAAGATGTTTAGAGCCTGATGGTCCCTGGAGTTTCCAAGCTTTCAACAGTTTAAGTATTCATACACTGTAGATTTAACTTTACCAGCTTTGCATATATACGAGTAAAACTTGGTTGGATATGTAACTTTCCAAGACAGTAAAATGAAACAAACTTTTGAACTTCTTTCATGGGCTGTTCTGGAGTAATTTTTCTTTCTGTTCCATTACCCAGTTTCTGGCTTTGTGGAGGATTCATTTTCAAACTAGAGTTGCTTTACCTTACTGCTAATGCAGTTTCTCTCTGTTTCAGGACTGCTTTACAAATTATTTGGGTAGATTTGAGGTACAGCAAGACAAAATTTGGAAAAGCTTTGTTGCAAGGGAATGAAAAGTGGAGGGGTTTTTCCCACTTAATAGGAGGTATAAAACTGCAAAAGAAGAATAAACTTGGGTGAACTGTAGTAGTTATTCCAGAGATTATGTCATGCTGGTTTTAATGCCACAAATAGAAATCCAGGAACCATCTAAAACTCTTGCTAGTCAAACAAAAATACCCTGAAACTAACCTTCAAGCTTCATTGATATTCCTTGGAACTGCATTGATCAAGTATATGGCATAGCAGCTGCTGCTGCTTTGTGAACCAGTAAGAACTTTATTTACCCATTGATTTCAGGCATATAGGAAATTTCCTTTCTGGATCAGTGGGAAAGCATGTTCATGGGCTTATGTCTGTCCTCCTATAAATCTGTAAAACGTCAGCACTAGACTATGCTTTGCAGACATGCTTATTTTTTTTTCACATATCACCTTCTCTGCTGACTCCCTTTGCTGTGTTATGAACTTTAATTCCAAGTCTGAGGACTTACTAAGCAGTTTTATTGCATGCTTGGTGTTAACACAACTATTCTACCCTTACTTCTGATGAATCTGCAACTCAGCTCAGAGTTGCTGGCAATTTACACAAGCGTATCAAAGGACCATTTCCTCACCAAAATAGATTTACCACCAGAATTGCTGGGATACTGAATGCTAAATTGCCACCACAACAAATGCTTTAAGAGAAAGGAAAATAACAAGAGACTTTTAGTACATCTTTCCATCTGGTTGTGCTTATGGCCCTTTCTGACTATGAAATAACACCTAGTGCTGTCATGATAGAATTTTCCACGACTAAACCTACTGGTAAAGCTTTGGTTTCTGCTTTTGGAAATTATTACCTATTTCTAGTAAGTAGGCCATTTCAGACAGATAAATTATTCACATTATTGAAATACTAATTGCACTAAGAAACCATCTCTGGAGAAGGTGTGAAGCTTTGAAATGTAGTAGGAGTTCAGTTTTGAGAAGTCTAATCCAAGGAGATCAGTAATTAATAGCACTTAGGTCTGTGGCAGGACCAAATAGAAAAATGAAGATGTATGAATCATATCAAGAAGTATTTTCTGAACAATGAATAATTTTTTTTTGAACTGACATATGCACTGTTAATTTCTCCATGCAGATAAGTCCCTGGAAATTATGCAGAGGAGAGGAAGTTCTATTGTATGAAAAAGCAGAAATGCCCTGGCTATAAAAGAATATCAAAATGTGTATGTGCCTGTGTTGCACGTTGGATTTGAGAGCCCTAACAGAAAGACACAATACTTTACCAGATTCCTTCAAAACACACATTTGTGGTAACTACTGTTGCAATAGGCAGAACTTTCTAATATCTGATGGCCACAGAAATATAATCCAATTCTCAAAAATCTTTCCTTTTATATTTGGAAATCAAACCCATTTTTAACAACAATAGCTTCTAAGGCATACCTCTGAAATATCTCTCCACCCTTAACTCATTTATCCTATATCAGAGAAACTCCATAGAGCTCCTAATACCCAGCTAGCCCATTTTTAGTCTGAAGTCTCTTTCAAACTCTTTGCAGGATTTTAGTAAAGGACCTCAAATATGTATCTAATAAAAATTCTATCATGGCCAAAGGAAATATCTTTTATCTGTGTTCAAATATTCTGTCCTGACCCACTTTCCTAGGCATCCATTAATTGCAGTATTTTTACAGGTGTTAAAGGGTATGACTTTATTTCAGGGTTTTTTTTGCAAGCTCTTAATTGAAAACAAAGAAGTAATCAACAGGCTGCTAATTACTGTAGAAGTGGAACAGAACACTTAGGAATGTTTAATATGCTCAAAAAGAATCAGCAGCTGAACTTGTCTGGTCTTCTCTTGAAATAGTCAATTTTCTGTTGTCCTTTGTGGCCCTTCTGTGTGCACATCAATGCCAGGTAGCTTTGAGCTCCCCTATAATTTATAAACTACCCTTCAAGCTGCTTTTAAAGGTGTTTGCTTGAATTCATGGTGTTATGTTGTTCTCTCATAAAACACACACATATAAAACTCCTTAAAAGTAGAGGATCCTACATCTATGTAACAAGAAAAATACCATCTGTGGTAGATCAGAGTAGAACACACATGGTTCAAATAAGGCAAAAAATCCATTGTTTACTAGAATTTTATAATCTGCAACAAATACCACATGAAACTTGGGCAGTTTTTTTTCAGGCTGCTGTGTCAAATGTCAGGGAGTAAAGCAGGAAGAATGCATGAATTGTGGCAGAAAATCTAGTGTTACATGTCTTATTTCTTGAAGTATGCCAGAAATTTGTTTGTTTTCAGAAAGGGCAGCTGTAAAGCGGGAAGGAAGGACAGAAATACTTTCTCTGACTGTCTAGGAAGTCAAGCTTAGGACAGCCCTAGGTATTCTGTGCATGTCACTATGTTCACATGGATGTAATAAAGCTTTCCAGGCATGGATATGCTCCAGACTTTCATCCTCACTATGCAGCTTACTGCTCAGTGCACCTCCTGCACAGCAGATGAGTTTTCCATTGCTATCAGCAATGTGACGATGTGTACATGGCCAATATCACCTCACCTATTTCATGGAAAGTAACAAGAAAAGACTTCATGCTGTTACATTTCCCGAACTACTTGAAGCAGTTTGTAAGGAATTTTTTTTAAAAATTTGGTTGTTAGTAGGAAAACCCCTACCTTTTAATGTAAATATAACGGTGCTGTTAGAAAAAACTTGTGATGAATCTGCATTGTCAGGCATGCTGTGTGTTTGACTTCAGGGTGAGAAGCTTTTAAGGGCAGCAGATTTGGTTTTGACTGGTAATTCTGTAGATTTACATGCACCTGAAAGAAATTACCCTGGAGCAGGTGTGTGTTAGGGAATGCATGGTCTGTTGAGAGAAGGTTTTGGTGGCACATACTTGCATTTTTAGGATTTGTTTTGGGTAAGTAGCCAAAAATTTCTGCTGTTACGTGGTGGCTGAGTAAGAAATCAGCAGAGATGTAGAAAAAGTGTGGAGAATGTAACTTATAAGTAGTGCTGAGCAAGGTAGGTGATACAGGTAGGTAGTAGAAGTGCAAGAACAATTTCTCTGCATACAGGCAGCTTCTGAAGGCAGTGTGACTGGGTTGGAGTTTGGCTGTTCTTTATGATCCTCATGGTATCATAGGATCTTCCAGACTTCCACACTTGGCTGAGGGGTCCTGGGTGCCCAGAGCACAAACTCCAGGCAGTCATAACCCAGCTGGAGGCTTCTGTGAATGCATACAAGGTTGGTTTGAAAGCGGACTCCAATCACTCCTTGAGGTCTGAGAGCTGGCTTTCTGTAGGTACAGCTGGAGCTGTCTTGCTGTAAACCACATCCAGAATGCTGAGAAATTAATGTGTGTGTGTTTTCACACACATTAATGTGTGGAACAGTTGATACCAAGTGCTACATCTCAGCACTGACTTAAAATCATATCCCAGCGAAAGCAATGGAAGACTAACAATTTAATTGTTTACATTGATACCAAGCTTAACTGAAATTGGTAAAACTGCTTTAAAAATAAGCATAGTAGACTGAAGTTGGTCTCAGTAAGATTATTATTTTTCCTAAAACTTTTTTCAATAACATGTGTATCTTATTTAATAACCTCTTACTCAGAAGTCAATTGCCCCACTGTAGAGGCTGCAGAGGGAGCAGCAATCCCTGTCTTGTTTTCACAGTGCCTGTGAAAGGGTTCTGGTTGACAGTAGTGGAAATTCAAACCTTTCCTTGGCGAGGCCTTCACACCAGTGACTGCTGGGAAGGGCAAACTTTTCAGTCTGGCCTTGTGCCTTTGCCCAGGGAACAAACCCGTCCTGGTGCAGACTGCAGTTCCTGGGGCCATCCCATGGCTGCCACCTTTCCTGGAGCTGCTGCTGAGGTGTCTGCTGCACCCGGGAGAGTGGCCAATGCAGGGGGGTCAGAGACTGCCAGCTTGGTGTTCCAAGCTATGCTGCACAGGAAAGGTCACACAAAAGCAAAAGGTTTGTGCAAATTGCTGTTGGTAAGAGAGCAGCTCCTGTTTTGTAGCAGACTAAAGGAGGAGATACAAGATGAGTGAGCAAATGTTTATTCTCATAGTTGAATGTGTGTTACAGTGACTGTGATGAGAAGGGCTGGGAGCAGAAATCAGCTTGGACAGCCTTCTGTGTTTGGAAATTCTTCAAAGACAGACGCTTGCTGACGTTGTATGCAGGAGTCAATTTAGTATTCATTAAATTCTTAACTCTTGTTGTAGAAACGGTTTTTCCTAGTTAGTTTATTTGAAATCTGAAAGCATCCCAAAACCTAGGATGTTTTGGAAGTGCCTGTGGGAGAATGCCAACCCCTCCCTGGTTACAGTTGTTTTCCAGAGACCTGGGTTTATAAGAGCAAGCCAGGAAATCCCTTGTCCTAACTATGGAAAGGGTGGGAAAAGGAGAAAGAGAAGGAGCATGACTGAGAGCTTAAAGAAGTCTGAAATAACGAAATTGGAGTTTTACAGTCAGACAGAGAACTATTTACTACAGAGACTGCCCAAATCGAAAATTGTATAATGATGGCTCCTGAATTTTCACACGTACTGGCAGAAGAAAAATATAAATGTTATATTGCAAGAATATAAAAACAAATGTGAATTTGTCATTCAATGCACTATTATTGTCATGCAATAATGCTGAGCTTTGAAATTGTAGGGAGGCTTGGTTTCTCTATGCCTGTAGGTATATCACAGGGAATCTGGTTTCTCCTTAGCCATACTTAGTAGGAGATGTAAAGATACAGAGGTCCATTAGCAGTCAGTAAAGGCATAATTCAAAAAGATGATTTTTCTTTTGGCACTGAGTGTGCAACTGCAATATTCTGTAGTTAGCCAACCAGTAAAGCAGCCACCCCAAACTGCTGTCGGTATTGCAGGCCAGTAAATAGGAAAAAAAAAATAAATCCATTCTGTTTGAATAAGCTGTTAGTCTGATGATGAAAATCTGGAAGTGAGAGAAAATAAACCAAAAAGAACAGTCTTTACTGCCGTGTAATATGATTTTAAATTATAAACTGCATGGTGAGCTTTTACAGTAGCTGTGGGGACTTTATTTGCCATTATTTCTTGCCCAACTGTCTGCTACTGTGCTTGAATTGCTTTAATTCCTCTCCCCCAGTGAATTCCTTCCATCTTATCTATTATTGAGAGAAGGGGAGTTTCACCTTGTTTTCCACATTCTTTGGTTTACAATTATTTTTCAAAAGTAATACACAATCCAAACGCAGGGCTTAGAGGCCATTCATAATTTAAGTGCAATTGCAGAAACTGCTGCTTGTTAGGGATTAGAGAGCTGAAATGTCCTGGCATCTCCTGCGAGCAGGAAAATCAAAAACCTCAGCCATGTATCTGCTGAAGTAGCTGTGGTACTTAAATAAAGGTTTTGAAACCTTAATTAAGATGAAGTGAAAACTAATCAGCAACGCTTGGCACTGATCAGGCAAACTGTACTTCATTTTATATGTCATGCTATTGCACGTCCTTCCCTGCACATGCACTCCAAATCCTGAAGACTACGAAATATAGTCCCCTATATGGTTCTGGGATTTCAGTACTTTTGACTGTCTCAATTATAAAATAAAAAAACAAAGAAAGGGAAAAAAAAAAAACCCAAAAGAAAAAACGGAGAAAAACACAAGCACAACCCTGTGTTCCAAAACCTCAAAACTTCACAAAACGAGTGCTTTTCCACTCATGGAACTTGCAGAGCTTATTACTGTTTCCATGTTTTTAAAGGCGTGGGGTTATAAAAGTTATTCAGAGTGTTCTCTTTGGATGGAGGCGTGATGTGTTTCTCTCAATCAGGCTTTACTTGTTTAATCACGGATTTTTGAGGCACTGTTAAATTGGATTTCTTAAGGTAACAGAAACCTCTTTGTCTGAAACCTTCGATTCTAGAAATACCAAAGTGCAGTTTAGAAAAAAGAAATAAGAAACATCTGGTAAGTCAGGATGCTGTCTGCATTGGCACAAAGATGCAATAATAAAAAGCCATTTTTTTCCAAGTCTGTGCTTGCAAATAACATTATAACAAGAGCTTGCTGGCTGCAGAGTGCCTATGGGAGCAAGGACATGTTGCAAAGTATTTTGCTGTATGGAACAGCAACAGCTACACTTTGGAAATAGTTCTTTGTTGGCTACTTGCATGAGAGAATAGTGAGGTTGGCTTGTATTTGGGGCCGGTTCCTACATCTCACACAGATGTATTTAAGCTAGCAGCTGGTAGCAGAACTTAGGGCAGTGCAAAAGCTTAGTTTCTTAGTAGGTAGGACAGCCATGCTGTTGTAATTGGTTCTTCACAGTCTTGAAAAAAGTCTTTTAAATACCATTGGGATCATCCTCTCTGGCGTGTCAGCCTGTCTTTGATATTTGTGGTAGTGAATGGCTGTGGCCTACAAGGAAGTGGATGTTAGGTGTGCATATAAAGATTGCACCCCAAACCCTATCTGTGCTAGACTCAGTTATACAGGTTGGGCTCCATGCTCCATTGCCTAGGGACAGTTTGTTCTGGGCAAGTAGCCAAAAAGTGCTGGCACAGAGGAATTCTTCTGCCCACAAAATAGAGCATGTAGTGCTTGTAGCCGTTCAAGCAAGGTAAGCTTATGCCAGCTGCAATCTAAGCCCTTGCTTTCAGAATGAAACAACACTTGTGATTTTTCTATTGTGGAAGCCCTGATCATTTTGGCACAGATTATCTTAATACTGTGCTCACAGGAATGGGGATCTCTATTTTAGCAGCAGCTAAAGTTATCTTGCGATATGACAGCCAATGGCAACATTCTGGAAAAAGTGCATGACAGGAAAAATATTATTAATGTTCTCTCACTTTCTTCTCCTGGATTTAAGTATGTCCCTGGCATTTTTACTGTTTCATTTCTTTTCCCTGTAGTTAAAATCTGCTGTGGTTTGGTGCTGAATAGGAGATGCTGATTTACCTTGGTGTTAAACTAGCAACTTTTCAGTGAGATGTCACGTTGAGACCTTTGTCCCCATGTAAAATGGCTCTGCTGGCACCAGATGTCAGTGTTGGTCTGTGCTGACCAGGCATGTCTGTGTGTCCCCCTCTGCCCCAGGGGCTGGAAGTGCTTCAACAGGCTGTATGGTGAGAGCCTCCTTGGGAGGAGTCACTGCCTGCAGCTGAATTAGACATGAGAGCTGCTTTCTGATTAAGGGATTTTTTTTTTTAATCATTGCTTTTAAAAGTGATTTGATAAATTGTATCAACAAAACAACAGCCATTTTGCTCAGTTAATATGAGCTGGTTATTATACAGCTAGTTAATATGAACTGGTTATTATATAGCCAGTTCTGGTTTTATTTTACCTCCAGTTGCTCTAACTATACTGAAAGTGCAGCCTGTGGAAATCTTCACAGATTTTGCTTTTATGTTGTGCTAATTGTTTACAGGAAAATTATTTTTACTGGACACTGATTACAAAGAGCAGACTAACATAAATGTATTAGCTTTACCAAGATGCCTCAGGACTTAAAGAAATAAATAGTCATTATTTTAAGTGAGTAATAGTCCTTGATGTAGTGAATGACACAAATGATGCCAACTCAACACATCGAAGTGTGTGTATGTGGGAAAAGAAGTTTGGATAAACTAGCAAGGCAGATGTTTTGAGGCCAGTGACTGAATCTGATTTCTGGGTCAGGTTCTGTGTTTCACCTTTGGGAGGATTGTAGAGAATTCTTGGCTTGTTGTGATCTATGGGCTGAAAGAGCTTTTGACATTACTTTGCCAGGGAAAAGTTACTCTGTGTAATGGAAGCAGATGCTGGCTGGCTTTGCTTTTAATGGCCACAGTGATGTGAAACCTGGTGCCAGCATGTTTGGCCAGCACTGCTGGTAAAGGATGGCATTCCTACATAGTAGAGTGTTAGAATTCAGGGTTAGGGATGCTGTTTCTTGACTGACACCCTCAGTTTTGAGGGGAGTACACAAATCTTTTTTGAAGTCATTTTAGTGAACTGAAGTAAAACCCATCTGCGACTTGAATTGCCTCTAGAGGTTCCTGTTCATCTCTGATCACTGAGAGGATTCAGCAAGCACTGCCTTGGGTTATAACAAATATCATTTAAGCACTTAAGATTTAATGTGATTGATATTGTTGTTTAAGACATCTGGATAAATTTTTCTACTGTTGCCACTATAAATTGATATTTTCTGCTGTCAACTTACACAATTGCATTTTGCATTAGGCCCTCAGAGGAGGGAGAAGATGAATAAAAGCAAACCAGTAACTTCAGCTTTGTAGTACTGAAAAAAAATCTCTTTGGTAGGAGGGAATACTGACTGTGAGAGAATTGGAACGTTTCTCTAATTGAAAGGAATGCTGAACTAATGTTTGTATTAGAATAAATTACTGGAAAAAAGCAAGAGAAAGTATGAAAACACATCTAGACCACAGAGTTGAGATAGAATAAATTTTAAGAGAACATAGGAATGAACTGGAAATTTCCTGTTATTCTCCTAAGTTAGATTTGTAATAGAAATAAGAAAGTGGTCTTAGTTAGAAATGTATCTAATTTTTATCTCTCTTTATTCATATTACCTTGAAAAAACATAATATGATAGGATAATGGATATCAAAAATAAGAGCTCCATATGCCCTAGCATACATGCATTGCTGATTTATATTTTTGTTGGAAAAATTCTAATTTCTATTTGTGATGTAAATTAGGGTATGAATGATATGAAAAAAACTTCCAACCTTTTCCCTAACTGAGGATAGAGGGAACTCCCCACCCTGCTATACCCCAGGATCTGAACACAGAGCAAAAGGACATGAAGCAATAGGAACACTGGAACTTTAGAAAATATTCAAGTATTAGCAGGTGCTATTTGATGCTGACATCCTCTAAAAGAACGTAGTGACTAATAATAGACTTTGACCTTTTATGTGAATTTATATGAATATTTATATCAGGACTTTTATCTTTGCTTTTTAGCAGTGAGGATTCCTACAAACTTGGGTTTTTTGGCAAGTATCAAAATTTCTGTCCTTTTTTTTTTTTGGGGG
>VXBN01012052.1:1011619-1049028 GCA_013397395.1 Sinosuthora webbiana | reverse complement strand
GGGTTGGGGGGTGGGGGAAAGGCCAAGGGGAGACCAAGCTCAACAAACAAACGAACATGCAAGAAAGAGGTCTCATGTTATAGACATCATTACAGACCTTTTGGAAACTCACCTCAATGACAGCTCAATTTGTCTTGCATCCAAAAGCCTGTTTTTCTGCAAGGAAAAGTACAGTGTTTTATCAGTTATAGAGGCTGCTTCTAGGATGTTTGCCTCCAAATTAATCATATCTGTTCTCCATTTCACAGTACTAATTTAATTCACTTCTAATCAGTAAAGATGTTTTCTTTGACAGTCCCTTTTTCAAATGGGTTTCTAGGTTGGAATATGCAGCTATGAGTAAGAAAGGATCTGGATATTTGTATTGTCCATTTAAAAGTTGTATTTCATACACTGTTTCATAAACTATCCTGGCAAGAAGAAACCCCTAACCCCTGCCTCAAACCCCAACCCCTACTGGGGCCATCTTTATAATTCTTGTCACCCTGGAGGTACCTCAAATAACCAATAATATTTAGACAGGACATTTCCCAATTTTATATTGCCTAATCATCCTATCTGCTTATTAGTTTGTAGTTCTGTCCACAATGTGCAGTTCCACCTGTTACACTCACTTCTCTCTTACTCTTCCTGTTCCCACCATAATGCTGTTTTAACATAAACTTTTCCTGGTACTTCTAAGGCCTTCCACAAAATAAAATTAAGTCGTCAGTTTGAGTACACTCTGACAGGAGTAATTTAAAATATGTTAAAGCTGTAATAACTTGGTTTTATAAATGGAAATACTGGTCTCTTTTAGAAATATGTAGAAGCCAAAAAGTAGCCACAGCATATATTATAGCTTATAATTCTTGAAGAATTACAACCTGTCAGTTTATTTCTAGCTGTGTAATAAGACTGCAAATTAAATACTCTATTTAGTGAAGTTTTACTGCTTGGTGGTAGTAAGACCAACTGATGTTATGGAAATGGTATGTTAATAATGTTTTGAGAGATGAAGTAATATTTTGAGTACTGAAAAGGATTGTCTTTCTTTAAGGATTTTTGTCTTGATCTACTGAAAAACTGAAGAGCTTTCATTTGTGTGGATTTGATAGGTTTTATCCTGGGGGAAAAAAGTTGTCATCTTCTAGTTCAGTGACACAGATCCAAATCCTATCGAAGTTGAAGAACTTTCTATCTGTTTCTGTAGGTTTTTGCATCAAGTCAGAAAAGAATATCCTTTTGACTTTCATGCCAAGGTATCTACTTGTGTCTCAGATCATAAATCTAACCAGCAGTGGAAGTCAGACATAGGAATGCCTCTTTGTAGGCACTGAGCCATTGTCTAGGATTTTTACACGCACTCTTTCTCTTCTTGTGTGCAAGTAATGACTGAGCAGGACTCAGCTTTCCAGAGGTGAGGGCTGATGAATCTCTTCTTCCCCATTTTTTCCTCAGGGAGCAGACAGATCTTCTCCTTCTCTAAGCTTGCCCAGTGTGGTGTCCTCCTAAGAAGGCAAGAATAAGAATGTTTAGAACAATTCTTTCTCACATTTCTTCCTCTAATAAGTTCTGTGCTTTATTTTCCTTGTGCTGGATTTACTCCAATTTTTTTCATCATGAGCTCAGAGTTTTACTTAAATCGTACATCTGTTAAATTAATTTATTTGTGTGTGGCAGACTGCTACAGTGATTAATATTTCCCATCTTGGTGTAGACAGTTGATGCAAAGCACAGGGTAATATTTTTAAAACTGCACATTTCTAACTAGAATCCTATTAGTCATCTTTTCTAGACAAAAATGAAGGGTCATGTCTACACTCAAAGTGAGGTTAGTTTTAAAAGCAGACAGAAAATATAATGGGAAAACTCACAGTGTTTTCAGACCATGCATTGATATATGTAGCTTTAAAAAATTCCAGGGTGTGAATTTTTTCATTTCTGGAAGAAAATACAGATGTTCAAACTTCCAGCATTACCCACAGCACTAGTCATGTTTTCCAGGTTGGCTTCCTAGATGGACTGTGGCTTCCAGTCTTATATCTCCGGGATTCCTCTTCAACTACATCAACATCTGGCACAGTGCTTTTGTACAGTTTTGTTATTACTTTCCCCATTTAAAATATATACACTGTGAAACATATTACAGGATGGTGAAATATGTTATCATGCAAAGGAAAAAGGTTGTGACTGCAAAATGTAACCTTTGCTTTAATGGTTAAATATGAAGATTTAAGTCATGGGAGGATAGAGACCCTGGTCGTAACTTTGATTTCATTTTATTTTTCTTACATCTGAATAGGAACCTTCATCAAGAAATAATCAGTGATAACCTAGGCATCTGAGTCAAGCAGAGAGAGCAGTCTGTGGAGCAATGGAGACAGCAAGGAAGTTCTCAATCACAGCTCAGTGACCTTTAGTATGGCTGCTGTGGTCCAGCCCTCCCTTTAGCAACACTGGAAAAATGCTGCTGAGAACAGAAGGTTTCAAAGAAGAGAAAGTCAGTCATGGTCTTGTTCATTCTACTTAAAGATGATAAATCAGATAAATAACCCATGTGTTGCACAAAATTGAGTTTGAGAATGAAAATAATGCCCTAGCTGAATTTGGAGCAGATGGGAATGTGACAAAACCAGCTGACCAAAGGTGACTCCATGGAATTACAGTCTTCTGTTAGTCTTTAGTTTGTAGCATTCAAATTACAGGGTTTTGTCTTCAGCCTTAAATTTCTCAATCAAAAAATTTACATGCTGTATTTCCATTGCCTTTCTCAATTCCTCTTTTAAAACTATGGCTTTTATACATTTAATTTTATATGGGGCCTGTGCTTTATGATGTCATGTAAGGTAATTTCTACTATTCCTGCCCAGTTTCTGTCAGAGTTTCCTTAATGTGCAGTTCCATGTGCTGCAGATACAATTAGAGCTGCCAGAGCTGTAGCTCCCTGTTACTAACGTGGCTGAGCTGCACATAAAGTCATCTTGCTGGGCTCAAAGACCAGAGGTTTGCAGGACTTACTCAGTGTCAGCTTGAGCTTGGTGTCTTCTAGAGATACTGGTAAATAAAATGTCTCTGCCAGGCAGATTAAATGTTTTGATTTTAGATTGTGGAAGAGGAAAGTAATAGCTAGCCAGAGTTCTGTGTTTCAGTTTAATTGCAATTTATGTAATTAAATTAAATCATCTAGTGCCTTAGAGGTAGATTTCAGAAATTGATTTAAAATTAATAATAGAGAGAATTATTAATTCTTACATTTAACCTAGTTCAGACTGTTCCATAACCCAAAGCAGAAAGGATGGCTTATATCAAATTTTATCTTCTAAATTTTTCATTTCATCAAGTAGTTCTACATGTCTGTCTTTTTCTCTAGTCTGAAAACTGTAATTGGAATTCACCACTTCTGTGGAATGGGGGAGCTGAACTCTGTGTACAGTAGTAAATATAACTACCTATATTCCTTCCTAACAAAGAATGCCCACTGCCCTGTAATTCAGAGGGATGTCCAAAGCTGTCTATAAACACTTAGTCATAAAAGAGGAGTTCCAAACACTAAACCTTTATCTTTTGTAAAGAGTTCATCTGAATGAATCAATTAATGAACAGATTTAGTACTTCCAAGCTCTCCTAGCAGTTATGCCATTGTAATGTCTCGCTTCCTGCTCTGTGCTCGCATTCTCAGAACTTTCAGAGTACAGCTTTGACTTCCTACTGTAGCCTCTCAACTTTGCCAAGATTTCTGAACTGAAGTCATCTTTTTAGCTACAGTCATGGCAGAGTCTCTTGTCTTGTGCTCCCCTGAGAGTGCCTCTTATTGGGATTCTTGGAAAATAAATCAGTGACTGTTTCAGCCCACGTTCTAGCGAGTGGCCGACCTCTGTATCCCTTTGGATAGCTCTGAAGTGACTCACAAGTCTTGTCCAATCCTGGCTTTCTTAGCATTTTTCCGTTCACTTCAGTTGCAGAACAGTGTTTTTTCTGCACTTCAACTCTAAGAACATAAGGGAATTCTATTTAGCATACATTAAATTAGCTGACTAAATTTGTGTCTCTTAGTAGGTTCTTCATGTGGCAGTTCATTTCCTTTTCCCTACCATGCATTGATGAGGTTGGGCAGTGAGCGAGCCAGGCGGGCATCTCCTGGCCAGCCCTTGGCTTTGTGTGCCAGCAGTGTGACCTTCCTCTGGCACACCACAGATTGCTGCCATGCTCAGCCTGATTTAATTTACTCATTTGCACTGGTTTTATTTTGGAAAAGAAATCTGGTCAGGCTGATGTGTGGAACAATGCATTCACAAAACCTCTGTATTGCACCGTGGGAAGTTACAGATCTGTTTGTAGAAATGGACAACCCAAGTAAAGTATGCAGCCAGGACATAAGATTTTTAAAGGTACAAAACCTACCAGGAATATGGCAGATAATAGACTGAGACTTAGTTCTCATACAGCATTTCCTTCATTGAAAACCAGCTACAGAAAATAATGTTCCATTACATGTACTCCCTCAGCACAGATAATGAGACCTTGGGGGCTGTGGGTTCACCACAATCAGG
The DNA here is from genome assembly GCA_013397395.1 of Sinosuthora webbiana. Classification (NCBI taxonomy): domain Eukaryota; kingdom Metazoa; phylum Chordata; class Aves; order Passeriformes; family Sylviidae; genus Sinosuthora; species Sinosuthora webbiana. The sequence goes on along the minus strand of VXBN01012052.1, from coordinate 1,044,496 downwards.
TTTCTGTAACTAGGAAACCATGGCATCAGTATTGGCTCCCCACATTTTGGGGATGTAATGGATTTCAGAAATCTTCTATAAGACAGCTTTGTCCAGTTCATCAAGAGAGTTCTTTTCAGAGCTTCCATAAACTCTATCTCAGTTCACAATACCTTGTAATTTACTCTATCAAACAGCTTGATTTCTTGTATAAAGTAAAACTGTATGTGGTGGTATTTCATAAACTATGAAAATGTATAATTTTCTTTGTATTTTTCTTTGTAAATTTTTGGGTATTTATCGTGTTGTACTTCTGCAGACAAGCAACCTGAGATTTAGAATCATGGGATGATTAAATCCAGGTTATTGGAAGTATTTATTCATCTTAATGTTCACATCAGATGTCTAAGGGCAGATCTAAAAGACATTTAAACAGCCAACAAAATGCTGGTTTTGAATGCTTTTTTTCTGCTCCCTCTGAAAGCCTTTATGAAGTGAGCAGCGTCAGTTTTAGTTTTGTTCTGGTTTTGAACACAGCATGAGTGTCATTGTTCAGGCTGTGCCAGTCACCTGCTCTTGCACAGAGCCTGCCTGGGTCTGTGTGGGTAGTCAGGCTGGACCTGGGCTTCCATTGATGTGAGGTTTGGGTTTTAGTCCCTTAACTGTTTCTGGCCATAGCCCAGGCTCAGTTGCTGACAAAATCCTGTCAAATTAAGCCAGGTTTAAGATTGTACCACATTCCATGTAAAACACAATATCCATCTGCTGTGACAAAGTCAAGCAATTACAACAATGGGTTTATTGTGTGGTATAAAAGGAGAAGGTCTCCTGATCCAAGTCTGGAAAGTCATGTATGCATAAACATGTCTATGAAACAGTAATTACAGAGGGGAAGGCTCAGTTGTTTGAAAACAAAATGTGTGATTTTTAAAATATAATATTGTAACTGGAGATTTTTATCAGCAGATTTGATCTACTTGGCAAGAAATACCTGTTTTGATGAAAAAGATTGGATCTGAGTTATGGAATCTTTATTCTGAAGGAGGGATTGTATGCAGTAAGTAGCAGAAATATTTTGTGATTCTTATTATATTCTTAAAATATTTAAGACTCCAGCAGTGTGTGCAGTAGAAATTATTTTATTGAGGCTGAGTTAATGATGCTTAATACTACCAGCTTCTGGAATTGCTAGAGCTCAATTTCTGTCAAGGGTTACCTGCCTGACATTATTAATATTAATTTGCCTTTTCTTCCCCCTTTTCCAGTTAAAATTACCTACTTTAACTCATTTAACAGAATATTGCTCTATGGCTTCACTGAGCTGAATCCAAGGGACTGATATCTTTCTGTACTTACAGTGCCTATTGCATTCTTCCGGCTTTCACTCCTGTGTGGTGGGTGAAAGAGAGGAGTCACTGATCTCAAGTAAAAACAGCTCTCAAGGGTGCTTAAAAATAAAGATCTGAATGTTAGATTAAAAATATAAAGCTGCATTTCATTATCACAGCCAGCATTGCATTTCATGTGTTCCACTATTGAACGGGGCTTTCTGTGCTAGGCCCCACCCTTTTAAAATCTGTCCTTTTTTAAACCCTTGAGGTTACTTGTGAGATTGTTTTTTTCAAACAGGGTCTTAGGGTCATAGGTCTTAGCAAACCTATGCCTGAAAGGTGTGTGTCTTTTTTAGAATAATTAAGTGCTGAGAAAAGACAGCTTTGAAAAGGTATAGCAACCAAAAATGGCAAAGTGTTAATTAAAAAGCTGGCTTTACTTCTGCAACTGATTACACTTTTCTGATTATTTTTCACAGCACCCAAGAAATAGGTGCTCGCTTGTTAGCATAAAGAAATTTTAATGACAGCTGCGAATCATCCAGGTTGCTAAGAGGTTAATTCACAAACGTGGTGGTACTAGGTAGAGTTGAAAAAGTGTGCCAGGCACTGCAGGAGCTTTTCCACAAGCAGTCAGGAGAAACCTTCTCCAGTAGCATGCAGCTGTGTCAGCTGGGTGAGGGTAGGTGAATTGTAGCCTTCATAAAGAGCTCGAGGAATGTAACCCTTGAATGTACTGTCTTTGACCTGTACATCTAAACATGCAAAACATTAAAGGAGAAAACAAAATTAATCAGCTGTCAAGTGGAGGATTTGATCTCTCTTTGTTCCTGAGAAGTGATTCAGGTAGCTTCTTTTTAATGTACTTTCTTTAAAAACAGCAACAACAAAAAACCCCAACAAACCAAAATTCCACACCAAACCCTGCCCCCAATCCAAAAAAACCCCACCATATGTATGTATATATATATATATCTGTCAACCAGATTTTCGTGATGCTACCCTCATAGAGCTTATTTGTGACAAAGTACTTGCAGTTTCAAATTTTGCCCTCATATATTTTCCAGGAAAAAAAGTAAATTGATAGATATTAACTAGAGCAGTAATAAAAATTGCTAAAGCATTTCCTTTTATCTTCTTGAAATAACCATAAAGAGCTTTTTCTGTAAAATTAATTTTTTTTTTTTGGTGGAATTTCTACTTACGTGATAGGACTTGACCACTTGGTAAAAATTACCAAGTCCTCTAGACCAAATCTAGAGGAATGTGGATGGTGTTGCCACCAAGTCAAGATAACTGAAAATATCTGTTCTGACCTTGTCTATCTTTATTAGAACCAACAGAACTCTTTAGAGATTACTGCATTACAGTTATTGCTGTGATAAATCTTGAGGAGGGGAATTTTTATTGTTTTCTGTTAAAGATTTTAAGAATAGTGTCTTCCAGGGCAACTCCTGAAGTTTATGAATTAGGGATGTGACACACAAAATCCTACAGGTGAATTCCCTGTGCATCTGGGGCAGGTAAATTACCCAGTATTTAGAAAACTAAGGGATTGATTGTAAAAATTGTAAAATTAGTAACTAGTAGATTTTTTTTTTTTTGTGAGCGCCAGCATTTGTGGCACAAAAAATGTGACCAGTTTTTAAAGGCTTATCTAAAATGCCTCTTTGGGTTTCTTTATGCAGGCCTGTGTGGTGTCACTGAACTGCATTTGCCCACCAAAATTGATTTTACAGGTGGGATATTTTGGATCAAAATTACATACCTGTTTATATAGATTTTTTGTGAGTTATAAGTACATAATTGAGCAATTTAAATGAGCAGTATCTAAGAATGGTTGTGTTTTATTAATTCTGAAAGCAGTAAAGCTTGCACAAATTGTTTGCATTAGCCTTTGAAGTCTGTTTTCTTAACATCTTGAATTCTGCTTTGGCTTCTTGGCTTTGTGACAGAGATGCTTTCTGGAATGATTAAAGAATGGTAGCAAGTACACTTGAGCCCAGCTGCCTCAGTGAATCCAGGTTTTGCCACATGGTTCTTATGGCTTTCACAAAACCTGTAATTTAAAATTGGCCAGAATGAAGAATTCTCATTTGTAACATCAGTCATAGTTACACAGTCCTTGCAACTTCTGCCTGCTGGAAAACTTATAGGGTTAAAATTGTATGAAATTGTTCTGTACTTCTAAAAAATACAGCAAAAAGAATCTAAACTTTATGCCCATGAATTTTGAATTCATGTTCTTTTGGTCCTTCTCTCCTCTCATAGGAACTTAATAGGCACTTAAAACATTGCAGTAAGTCACTGAGGGATTGATGCTCTTCCATGCTGCACAGATGTGTGGGTTTTTTCTTAGCTGTGATTCTCATCAGGTAGTTTGGACCCTTTGCTAAGTTATGTAGCAGAGGAGAAAAGAGAAGAGCCTTGTGAAAAAGGAGACATTGAATAATATGGGAAAGGAGAGGAGAAACTTTGTTATGTCTTAAAAAAAAATCTGTGGGTTTTTTTTTTTTTTTTTCCCCCACATAACCCTTTCCTCCATATTTGTTAGACTATAATTTGCACATTCTCTCACATAGTGTTTCATTGAAAAGTCATATAAAACATGATTTTTTTGGTTTTGGGAAATTTTATTCTAAAAAAATTAAGGTTTTGCTTTTTTAACTGGATGACATTTCTAAAGCATTTCAGAATTCTACTGGGTTTTATGAGGAGGATTTTCACACCTGTATAGTGATGTATTGTCATTCAAATTCAGATGTGGTTGAACACTGAACTCCTATTTGAAAACTTCCCAGAGTACATTTGAGTATTGGGAAAGGGCTGCATGGCTCCCTGCAAGCTTGTGCAATGACTGGAACATTCAGAAAGTGGCTCAATTTGTGGCTTCTAAAATCACTGTATGTGAAAATGCATAATAAAATATGGTGAAGGATCTAACACTATTTTAAGAATTACACTGGTGAAAAATTGAGAGAACTTGTAAAGAGAGGAACAGCCAAAAAACCCTAAGCAACAGCAAAATTCTGAACCAACTGAACTGCTGATATTAGTGTTCTACAGTTAAAAAAACCAACAAATGCCCATACCCTACACCCCCAATAAAACCCAACCCAAAACCAACTCAAACCAGAGGTTCTATGGTATTGTAAACTCATGCTATGCTATTTTTAATGTGGATGTGAAAGCTCAAAGTGGTAGAATCATGTATTGCCTCAGTTTAATAAACATAAGCCAACAGAATATGCTTCCTAAAACTCTGAGGTACAATTGCTCTTTTTTAGATTAGGCTGACAAACCAAAAATTTTGCCTGTTTATTAAGGGTTTTGTTTTCACAGTGGGTTAAAGTGCGACCAGACTATTTCCCTGAACATTTTCTTGGAAAAATGAAATTTAATATATATTCCAGAGTGTATTTTTTTGTGTGAAAAAGTTTTTTGAATACTCCATGCCTGTGGAACAAGAGCACTACAAAATTAGAAAGGTGGAGAGGGGAATGCAGTGGTGAACACAATGCCAAATCCCAAAGGAGCAGTGCTTTCCCCACATCCCTTCTTGGCAGTGGTGTGGCAGCTGTTGTCACCTTGAGGTGCTTATCACTTCCTAGGTGACATTTGCTGACAATGAACTTTACAGTCATCAAAAGAAATTTTTTTAAAGTGTACTTGTAAATTACTCTAGTTGCCTTCTTATATACTATGTATTAGTAATCTAACTCTCAGAGTTAAGCTGGGAATTAAGTGCCTTTGATGGAATGCACTGAAAACCCATATGGGCAGCGGTCTCACAGTTTTCTGATGCTTGGCTCTTTGCCCTGGCTCATGTTTCCACAGATACTCTAGAGATGAGTAAAAGGACACTTTTCCTTCAGTCTGTAAAAAGCTGATGGAGCATTCCTTTGGTATGAAAGACAAAGACCTGTCTATGAATTATGCAGTGGAAACTATATGGGAGAAATTAATCCTGTAGGTATGGCTCTCCTTCTGCTGGCTCTTGGCAGAGGTTCCAGGTAATTCCTGTGCAGAAGTGCTGTGTGTTACTGACAGAGTGGAAACTGCAAGGCCCCGAGCAGGTCTGGAATATTGCTTAGAAAAATTCAGTCATGTCAGACCAAGTGAAACAGTAATGCAGGAACAGCAAAAACATTTGCAGCATCTGCCTGCCTGGTCCTCTTTTGCTCCTTTTCTGTTTCACTCCTGGGCACCTGATAGCAGTCAGTATGTCTTGCTTGAGCAACTGCTGCTCATGTTCTGATTAACTTACCAAGGAAAAAAATGAAGATCAAAAACCTCCAGAAATTAAGATGAACAGTTCCCACAGACAGCAAGAATGGAGTTTAAAAGTGAGGACTGGAGAAGACTTTGACAATTCCTGTTCTGACCTCCTTAATGCTTTATCTGATTTTTTTTCAGCAGTTTGGGCAAAGATTGATTTATGACACATGCAGTTTTCATCTAAAGCTGCACTCAAGTCATGAATGGGCAGGATAGGATTTGCTTTTGTGATGGCATTGTAAAAATAGCACTGTCTGGAAGCAATTTGAGGAGTCCCTGCAACATGAACAGCACACTGTAAAGGCTTTCTGATTTATAAAATATTTTCTATGCCATCAGATTTAACTTTTTGGTGACTGGAGATGCATAGCAGTTGACAAAATACATACAGTGATGTGATGTGATCTAGCAGGAGACAAGCCACGAAGGACATAAAGTTATGATATTAAAAAGTCAGAGATCCGGGTATTCCATGGATGTGAAGATAAATTATTCATCTAAGTAGCATACTGCAGATTAAATGTCCCAAATATTTTTAGGGTTTTACTAAATATTATATAAATATCATATTTGCATTTATGCCTAAAACAAATACATGTGTATTTCATGCTTTAGATATATTTTTCATGAATTTTAACTGGGTTTGCTGTCCCGAAAAATATTTAGACTTAAACTGTTAACAAACACTGTCCCAAGGGCACTTTCTTTAGAGAGAGCTTTAATGTAAGTTGGAAATGCCTTGCTGTTTATACATAAGTGCATACACAATATGGATATTACAGGCAGGTGTGTAAAACAGCATCTGCAAACTGTTTGTGGCTGGCTCAAGCTGCAAACTTCTATCTGTGCCCAGGGATGTCAGTTCTTGTAACAACACTTAAAAGGACTTTGCTCCTTTGGTTTCTCAAATTAATTTTTAATAAAAGTTAAAGATGTGTCTTGCCTGGCAGTAGTGGTTAAGGTTAATATTTTTATCTTAGTTGTCTGAGCTGCTCCTGAATTGAAGTCCACTGCAATTTCCCTTGTAGCTCTTAAAGAAAAGTGAACTGTTGGTTTGTGTTTACTTAAAATTCTGTGTGAAGTGTGCCAGCTGAGGAGATGATTGCTGAATATTCCAGTTGCCCCAGGCAGCTGAGGCCACTGCCTCAGCAGTTATCCCAAATCAAGTAGTTTCTTTGTGGTCAGTGAGCCATGGCTTATTTCTCTTTTCCAGTATATTTTGGACTTTAATGTACAGTTTTTCCTATTCCTTTTTACTTAAAGCATCATGAATTGCAGTGTTACTGTGCTGAGAAAAAGAATGGCTGGTTCCCAATAAAGGCCAGGTGGCTGAGGCAGGCAGGGCCAGTGAGAGGAAGGGGAGCTGCCAAAATGCAAGTGCCCCAGACAGCGTAGCACAGAGAGGGCTTGAAACTTCTCTTTACTGCATGTCTGCATAATCTACATAGAGGAGGACATCTTTCTCCATTGAGATGTTGTTTTCCTATATGATTGGATAGATCTTCTCTGGCTGAAAAACAGAAGGCAGAAAAATGTAGTATATGAGAGCAAGCCAGAGGATCAGGATCTGTGAGCAGGGAAACATACAATAAGGAGCATATCTTATTGCAAAACCTCTGCCTAGCAGGTAAAGGAGAAAGCAAGCACTTTCTCCAGACTAACACCCACTCCTGACATGCCTTTTGCTCCAGTCTGAGAAGCTCATGAAATAACCGTTTACTTTGTACAAGTTTTCCATGTGAGCTGAAAGAATAGCTTGGCTTTATGATTGAAGCTATTACTTTCATCCAGTGTCAAAGCTGAGTTCCAAAAAGGTCTGTGTTTAGTCTCCAATGAAAGAAAAAAAGTTCCCTGCTCCTACTGAAAACTCTCTCATCTTTTCCAAATAGTTTCTGTGTGAAATAGAAGATGTGTCTGAGCGGTAGAGGTGGCAGCAGTTATGCTATGCTTTGGCTACAATGAGAATTTGCAGAGAAGTTCTCTCTGTCTGGAATCCAGGCTGAACATCCCTTCCCTTGACTAGCATGCTCATGAAAAGGAAGGATAAAAGAAGGAAACCATGTCCCCTGTGTCTGTGCCCCCTGCTTAGGGGTGCACACGAGCAAAGCCCTAAAGGAATAAAGCCTGAGTGAACTTCAAAGTGCTTTCCTTTCATGAAATGTTTCCTGCTTTATGTGCTAGCTGTTCCTCTTTATTTAAATACCACTAAACCACTTGATGGAGGATATTTAATTAGGCAAAAAAATTTGCACCTTCAATTTTGATTTTTATTTTAAATTAGTTTCTAAGATTAGAAGTGTAGGCATTTTAGAATTGATTCTGTGGAGTTTTAAAGCAATTTTAATTCAGTGGGATTTTTGTTATTTGCAATTAGTAATGAGACTTGCCATATAGTTGTGAAAAGATTTGTAGGTTATTCCAATCTAAAAACCAGAATGAAATCTCCATTGTGTCCTTACTTTTCTTCATACTTGTACAGAAGCAGTTTATTAAACCGCTGTCTTAAAGAGGTGGGAGTTCTACACAGTTTTACTCCATCAAGTACAAATAGGTCTGCAAAGAAGAAAGCAGAGGAGATCAGTCTCTGGTTGCTCAGTGCTCTTTAACAGCTTTACCGTATGGCATGCAAGTTGTCTGTCTGTGTTTCAGAAGAGAGGAGTCGGTTACAGCAGTGCCCTGGCCAGATTCCAGCAGGGAACTCCAGAGCTCCATCTGCCAACTCCCTCCCGCAGTTACAGATGGGTAACTTCCCTAAATAAAGCATCCACCCACTGCAGACTCTCCTGTGCACAAGTACATGCAGTAAGCACAGTTTGTGTCTTCATGCCTATGTCTAAATAATCTTGTTATGATAACACAGCAGCTTCTCGTTGTGTGTTACATGGCATGGATGTTTGACCCCCACCACATTTTCTGAAATGCTGAATTCTTTTCTTTTTTTCTCCTCATCTTTGAGCAGGATTTTGGCTCTAGAGAAATTTTTTACTCTCTATCAAGCTCAATACTGAAGAAGAAATTGGCAGAAATTTCTTTTGTAACAATGTCTAGAAGTATGAAGTGCAAAATATAGGAGCTGGCAATCTCTGGGAGGGAAAGCAGAGAAGGCCTGGCATCTCTCAGCCTGAGGATACTGGAAAGAGGGAAACGTCTCTCTCCAATCCAGAGTAGGATTTAGGTTTTGCAGCAGACTTGGCCTTTTGAAGACATGCTTTTAAGAAGCAGTCATTGTAGTTTTACCTACAGGAAATCTATATTGCTTTTCATGCACAAACCAAGATGTGTGTCTTTAGCAGGATGTGACTGAGCACCTTTTCCAGCCCTGGATCTTGTCTTTGCTTATTCTAAACTGGCTCCTTTGAACAAGAGACAATAAGAAAGAAACTATACAACAGCCACCCAGGAAGGAAAATGTTTGTTTTAGTGAAAAGAGAAAAAGAGATGCAGTTCAACAGAGGCCTCTGATTTGAAAGACATTTGCAGGCAGTGAAACAAGGCAGTATTAGTCTGACATGATGAACATCCTGGCTAACAGCTATGTTGCCTTTTCATTTTTGTTTTCTGCAAACCAGAGAATTTAAGCCAATTTACCCTGCCCATTAGTGTTATGTATATGGTATATGCAGGCATTTTCTGACTCCAAAATAAGTAACAAACATCTTCATTTGATGCTGAAAGTATATTTAAGATTACTGTTTGAATGTATGTTTCTACTGTTACAGAAAAATAACAGGTATAGAACCATTGCCATGCTGCTGCTTCTACAGTGTTCGTAGTTGAATATAAACAAGGGAAAATGAAGTTCCTTATCTCTAGTTTTTAATAGATTTCGTTTTCCCATTCCCCCAAGGTTTAAGAAAGCAATTGCTCTTTGGCAGCCAGACTTTCAAACAGATTTCTTTGGCACATGTGCTTCTGGCATAGCTGTATGTTGATAATCAATTTTACAACAGAATGAAAATAAGAAATAGATGATGGTAATTTAATATTTCCTTGATAATAAAAGTGTTATTCAGTATGTATTTTTGTACTCTAGCCCCAGATTTATGTTAATTGTCGCTAGACTCCCAGAGAATGCAATTATTTATAAACCCTTGTCAGTGTCAGAAAAATGTCAGTAGTTAAAAATCTGGGCCTATCAGATGCAAGTAGGACTTTCACAGTCCTACTTTTCACCCTTGGATTATGCTGAGAGTTCTCACTCAAGAGATGCCTGAAAGCTTAAGCAATTTCCTTTTTTTCCCTACTGGGAAATAAGAAGTTGTTTCAGGCTTATGTCAGAATCCATCTGAGTGGGTATGGAAGCAGGCAAGTTCCAAAATCACTTTAAATTAAAAATCAGGCCAATGATAGTTTGTGTTCCCTGCAAGCAAAAATTTCTCAGTATCCAAATATAGCTTTAAACTACATGGCCCCGAGGAAGGATTAGTACCATCTTATGATAAATATGATTAAATAGAAGAGTCTATTTGAAGTTCCTCTGGAATTTGCCACTCCTATATTTGTACACCTTCAGCTACACCTGGAGGAAAGTGAGTGAAAGGAATTTTCTTGGGATTTGTATTTGCAAAATTCTTTCCTAAGAGCCAAGGAGTCTTCAATTACTCTAAAATTTATTTGGAATATGAGAATGTGAGTCTATGTTCTTTTATGTATTTTATCATATTGCTGATAAGCAAAATATCCTGACATTTCAACAACAAACCCAGAGAAGCTGTCAATCTTGTAATGCAGTAGAAGGTTTGGTGAACTATTGAGTGAATGATTTCTAGTCTAAATGTTTAGTAAAATGAGTGTGAAGAATACACAGGTTGAATTTACATTCTGAAACAGGATTTTGTGGTGAAGGGAAGGAAAAAACGTACAAGGGCCAGCCTCTAAGCAAGTATCACAGAGTAAAAGTGAAAAAAAAATAGAATTCTAAAATTTATCTTTTGAATCTCTGGGTTTTGTGAGACGTAGCAAGCTGTGGATCAGGGTCTTGGCAGAAAATTAATGCATTATAACTTAATGTGGAAATACAGGAAGGCATGGCACAGGCAATGAATGTTCAGGGAGTTGTATACTGTGGTGTTTTGGTAGATGATGGCACTGTGTGACTCAATGGATCTCCTCCCTCCCTCATTCGGGTGATTCCTCATATCCCCAGGACTTCTGTCCGAACAATTATTGTTGTGGAAATCACCAGGTGAGCAGTTCTGTAAGTGATTGGTACCACAGTGATGGTCTTTGCTACAGATGTGGAATTTTTGTGACAACTAAAGCTGTTGTAACCATAGGCACTTAAGGGGTCAGGAGGTTGTGTTCCCTTGGTAGATGCTGCCCTCCTACTTCATTCTGTTTGCATGGATTCTATACATGTGTATAAATATGTGTGTGGAGAGTGTATATATTCACGTAGAGTGAGTGAATTTTGTGAAAAGAAAATTCTAATTTGGCAGCATATTAGGCAAAATGATTGGGAATTAAGGAGATTCTGTCAGGGTACTAAGGCCTCAGATTTTTTTTTTTCCTAATTTAACCAGACATAATACTTGTGAGATATGTCATGTTGGTAATACTAAAAAATAAAATTTATCTTTTATGAGAACAGACTCAGTTTGAACAGGTATAGATCAAGCTGTTAATTTACTTACCCTAATTCAGAGAGACAACTTTAAAGCATGTTTCAGCCTCCAGGGCATCTTTTGATGGATAGATATGACAGTTTATGTACTAATAACACTTGTTCACTAGAAAATAATTTTGAAACCATAGATCACCTATGTAGTCATCCCACAATTTAACTTTCAGTCATTGTTGGAGTCAACTACATTTGAGTCACAAGGCTATCAGTCAAAATATTTGTTTCTTTACAAACACTCTGGATCCCTTTGTCTCCCCAGAATTACTTTATTTAGGCCTCTAAATAAGCTGACGTTTATTTTAACACAATTAGGGGAAATAATATTGGTAACTTAGAAAATCAAAGTAATCTTGGGCAGGGTTATGAGAGATGAAAGGTCAAGCTGGTGTGTACAAGGTGGGTGGTTGTTACAAAATAGAGCAGATTTGTTTAATATCATACCTTTAAAACATTCATGACCTTAAAAATTCATTCAGGTGTCTCTTTTGCAGTGTAGGTAAATAGGTTGCCTTTGACAGCTGCAGACACCATGATTGCATACAGGCCTCATGTTTACTGTGAAAAGATTGAATAAAATTTGCAATTCTTCGACACTTCTGCTCCTCTTAACGCTATCATAAGTGCCTCTTCCCTACTGACTGGCTACAGTGTTTATTTTTTACAGTGGAAAACCATGGCTGATGGTGAATCATCATACCAGCAGCTACTGGCCTTGTCTGTAATGATGCAATTGGTAGTCAGATGCATGTGAAAGGCAGTCATTATCTGAAGCAAAGCTAAAATTACAATATTCTAGACCAAAAAAAAAAAAAAAAATCAGATGCCCCAGTAGAAAAGGTTGCATTGTGAGCTGGATACTTAGGTTACTCAGGATACTCTGAATATTATCACAGAATGACGGGTCATTTTCTGTTTGAAGCAGACAGGGTTGTCCATATGTAAGTCTTCTGAGGAGCTATAGACCTGATGTGTCATTTGCCCTATAATTTTGCTATCATGTGCTATACTACTGTGTGGTTGACTTTCAAGTGGCGGTTTTAGACGTACTCCTGATGTGTTAGAGTTTAGATTGATCAATATTTAGCAAGTGCAATGGTTTTCAGAATAGCATTGCTCAAATGTTTTTTTGGCATGTCACTGTCAAAATGCAGGGCTTGGAACAGGTTTGTGCAGAATTCAGAATTTAGTGTTTGGTGAATGGAAGTTCATTCTTAGCACCCTAAAATGGCAGTGGGTCCATGAGCACTGAAGACTTACAGCCTATATATTTTTAAACAATGGATAACACTTTAAATGGATGACATTTAAACATTTGACTGTCAGGGAGGTACTATTAATACCTTAATTAAGATCTTCTCTTAAGTCTGCTCCTCAAATGCTTTTTAGACTCCAACTAGAAACAAAAAGTTCTTCGATGCACTGTTTAAATGGCTTATGTTTTCTGTTGAGTCATATCCTGCCCCTTTCATAAAGGAAATGAACATTGGAGACATTAGATTTTATGCCAGCAATGTTTAATGTGAAACACTTGGCCCCAGCAGACCTAATTTTCTTGCTCATGTTGATTTTGCACATTGCTAACTGCACTTATTTCAGTGGTGGTAGTGAAATCTCATCTTGGCGAGGAAAGCTGTGTTCACAAAGGGTAAAATGCGATCTTCAAAATGCATTAACAATGGCTTTGGAAAATCAGGAGTTTTTAATTTTCTACTCTACATGAAGATATCCATAATTTCTACACTAATCTCCTTATGCTAGCTGGGGAAGGCAATATGAATTCATTAATGCCTGGATAGAGGAGGTTGTTCTCAAGGGAGAGCTTGAAACAAATAATTGTAGTGTAGTTTTATTTTATTGGCATTGGTAATTAGGCACAAAAGTTGCTGTGAAGTTCTGTAGGTGTTTCAGAGACAGAAATAAAATCTATATATTTTCTGTGTCTCTGCAAATTATTCTGTGGAGATCTGTTTTTGTAATGAGACAGAGCTAACAATTTTTCTATCATTAACCAGAACAAAATGTCACTTTGCAAGATGACTTTTAGTTAAACTCCTGAACGGTTTCATGACTGCCTTGAGATTTTAATTAACTTTTTATTACATGGAGTACAATGTTATTAATAGCCAAGAGAACAATGAGCTAACATTGTAACACAAATGTCTTGCTCAAATGGAGAATTAAAAATGGGAAATGTTAATGCTGCAGCGAAGTGAGATGTTTGTGGTTGATCTGTGCTGATAAATGTAGTCATCCAAAAAAAAAAAAAAAAAAAAAAAAAAAAGATGGGAGAGGTGCAGTTTTAGGGAATTCGATGTCAGATGCCTTGAAGGTGGACAGCTGCTCCCTTATTTTGGAGAAATTGTTGTAAGCACCCAGAAAAGTCTGCTCCAGGAGCAGCATAGGAGAAACAAGTCAGCAGAGTGTGTCCAGTTTGTGGCAGCTGACAGGCAGGAGGTGACTCTGCTCTCCTTCCTTCTTGCAGCAGGACAAGGCTCTGCAGCTCCTCCAGAGAAAGGGGCTGTGCCCAGAAGTTTGTTCCAAACTTTTCATTTTGGTCATAGTGCAGTATTTCCCTTCGGGTTCAGGTTTCAAACTCTTGAATGAATTTTTTAACCATGTTGAGACTTTGGACGCATAATTTAGAGTTTATACCAACTTGCTTTTAAAAGATGTGTATGAGGTTGAGCTCTTGCCCATCTTTGCTCAGCAAAGGTATTTTATTAGTTAGGCTGTGAAGTACGATGGCCGCACCTAGTTTAAAATTTTGTAGGTACTTTTAAATTCAAGAGGCATGCAAAAAGAACCTATTCCAATTTCTTTTTTTCATAGGATCATAGAATGGTTTGGGTTGGAAGGGACCTTTAATGCCATCTTGTTCCAACTCCTCTGCCATGGGCAGGGACGCCTTCCACTATTCCAGGTTGCCCCAAGCTCCATCCAACCTGGCCTTGAACACTTTCAGGGATGGGGCAGCCACAGCTTCTCTGGGCAACCTGTGCCTGGGCCTCACTCCCTTCAGGGAAGAATTTCTTCCTAATAGCTAAGCTAAACTTGCCCTCTTTCAGTTCGGATCCACCTCCCATTGTCCTATAACTAAATGCCCTGGTTTTTCATATATTGAGGTGTAAACCATATTTATAAATCTTAGATATTTACACTTCTAAACCAGCAGATTTCCAAAAGTGCTATCTCCACTGTTTCTTGAAAACATATTAAAAAGTAAGATGAATGAAGTGTTCTTTAAATAAAAAAGGATATTTTAGAATGTTTGGGGTGTCATATATTCAAAGTAAGGTTGTTCTTTCCTCATATTTTTCTTCTTCATTTCCTTCATTTGAACATAGTTGTGGAGAAGCTTAACCACTCTGGAATACCAGACTACTTTGGTAGGAATATAAATGAAGACAGATGCAGCTATTTTGGGGACTGAAAACTGCTAATCCATGTAATTGTAAAAACACATGAAACTTCATAATGGCTTTTTTGTACACTGAAATGAAGATGTCCACTTGCACTTGTCTTTGAGCTTAATCTTAGGAACTCGGGGCAATCAGACGTTCCAAGAAACTGGTACCTCAAAAATAGAACACTAAAATCTGAATTGTGAAGTTAATTTTGTCATGTCTTTCTTAAGTAGGGTTGCAATTAGAAAAAAATGTTTTCTGAGGTGCAGAAAGAATCTTTATGACCCAAACGACCTAGCTTGGTCTGTTTTTCTGAAATGAAAACAAACAAACAAACAGACATCTTTACATGATTTACAGTATTCAACAATGTTTGATTTTACACCAGAGGAAGTATTTTGATTGAATGGAAAACCCAGGCATATAAAATGGCTGTTCTGGTTACCACTCCCCAGTTGCTATACAGAACTACTGTTTTGTTTTCTTAAAAAAAGAGTATTGAGATGTTTGTGGGTTAACATGAATTTCTATGTGTCTTGTCTCAGATTCTGCACTTGGTGCAAGGTAGTTTCTAGTTGCCTTTTCTTTTTTTTCTCTCAGCTTCCAACCCTCATTTGATATTACTTCAGGACTGGTTAAAAAAGAGAATGTTTATTATTAGACTATGAGTATATAGTGGAATTTTCAAAATCCTTTTTGATTTTCTTTAATGGGTTAAAAGTAAAATTGTAAAATTATTGTAAACACTTGTAAAATTATTTGAAAATTAAATAAGGGGAAAACAAGTTTCATCTTCACCATTTATATTTGCTTTGCAGAACTTAGAGGGGCAATAAGAACGTAAGGTCAAATGCCTAAATAGGACTTTCACTTTGCAAATCTGGTTTTACACATTTGCCTCTTTTTTATTTTATTTTTTTTTCCTTTTTCTTACCAGTGTCTTGATATCTAACCTTCCTTTTCTTCCTTTTGTAAAGCAGATGTATGACAGTGGTGTCTTGGATATCAGGAGATGTTTAAGCAGTAGGGGAGAAATGTCATTCTACTGGTGTTAGATTGGTTATTTATACTTATGACCAGAAAAACCCTCTAAAACCTCTAACAGCCTTTTCACGTAGAAAGCTCAGTGGTTAAATTCATCATTCTCGTGTTTTCCTTGGATGCTTTTTCATGTCTTTAAACATGCTTTTTGCATGTCTTTGCATTTTGCATGTCTTTAAACACAGTTAATAGCCTTGGATAGTTTGCACCATTGGATAGTTTGCAGTCAGCTCTGTGAGGTTTTCATGCTCAGACCTTCCCAGCTCCTTTGCAGTCTGTTTTCATTTGTTTAGTTGCTGTTTGGTGGCAGCAAACACACCTACTGTTAGTTTCAAACCCTTGCAGCTGGATTGTAGATGTTTGTTAACAACATTAGCAATGGCCAGTGCACTGGATTTGGATGCAAATAAAATATATTTTTTATATGTATTTCCTCACTCTGTCTGTAAGGATCAAAATGTCTTTGAACTATTCTATCATACGACCACCGCCAGTTTTTGCTGCTGCTGTTTGATGTCTCTGGACTTCGTGGCAGTCTGAGTCCCTGGTAGGTCATCAGTGGCTCAGGTTGGCTCAGATAACTTCAGCAATTCTAGAAACATGTACAGAGATTTAATTTGTGTCATTGCTTTTTTGTAAAATGTAAGGGGTTGCTTTGTGTGTTTCGTAGAAAATGTGGAAATTCAAATTTTTTACTGTTCTCGAGCAGAAATAATTCCAATTTTTGTCTTATTAGAAACTTACTTCAGCAGTGGAGGACCTTTCTCTTAGATTAATTGTTGTAGCCTGTGCTGAAACTATATGGTCTTTTTAAAGTAGTTTCTGCCTGAGCTTGAAATGTTGACTACAATGACAAAACAGGTATCTCCAGGTTAAAAGAAGCACCTAAATACAACAGGATGAGATTGACCAATTCAGATTGTGGCTTGGAAACAACTGAATTCATGAAGAAGAGTAAAAATTAACTAGAAAAGTCTTTTGTCTGCATGGTGTTAGCGTGAAAGGTGTGGCTCAGAAATTCAGAGTTAGCAGGGAACAAGGAGTCTCCAGAGCATTTTATTTCAGACAGAGATCAATGCTTGATTCTCATTCTTATTGTGTGAATTCTATTCCACATAAATGATTTTCAAATGTTAAAAACTCACTCAATAGATCAACTTTTAAAATGTGCCATCATTTTTTTCTTAATACTGTGCAAACTAAGACACAAAGTTAGTGACTTGCAAAAGGGTAGTGAACTCATGGGACAACCCTAAATAAAATTTTGGTTCACTGATACTGAATAGGGCTCTGTTTTCCTTGTGCTGTGATTGCACAGAGATGCTTGCACTCTGTACCAGTAAGTGAACTAACAAAAAACCTGGATTTTTTAATCTTAATTTTGTTAGTTCATATTTATTACAACATTTAATGACTTGAATTAAATGTTCATGGCTAGTTACTGAGAAAAAGTTGCTGGAACACTTCACATGGAGCAAGAAAGATGAGTCAGTTGTGATTCATTTAATTGTTTGGTCCTCCTTAGTCTTGTAGCATTTCACATCTCACTAACTGTATGGTCAAAATTTTGGCAACCCATCTAGCAGTAAGTGGAATAGGCAGTTTGTGCTTTCCCTGAAGTGAAAATCCAGCTGTGATGCCTGAGGATGTCAGCAGGCAGGTTTGCATTGGCCCCAAGCTAGGTCTTAAATGGCATCACTTAAGATCCACTGCTGCTTGTCAACTGCATCACTGCAGTCAGTGGATCAACCTACTGCTCTGAAATGCCCGTATTTGATCATTTAGAGTCTCCTGTTGGATGGCACACAGCTGTTTCCTTTTATTATGCATGGATGCACATGTGAAAAGGCATCTCTTCCATAAGCATAGGTTGAAAAAAATTCCATCAGAGAATCAAACTTGTGCAACCTGTGTGATTTAGACAAAGTTTTCCTAGGAAGCATAGGTTCTTGATATAATCAGTCAGTGATGGGTACAAATCAAATTCATTTGAAGATCAGAAGTGTAGAAAAGCCAGTTGGCTTTCAGGTTAAAAATAAGGTGGATTGAAGTGAGTCTGTTTAACAACAATTAATAATAACTGGGAAACAAGATGATCTACTGAAAAATATCTGTAAAAATAAAAATAATATAAAGGTGAAGTAATGTAAGTAGTATGTATTAGAAATCCGTTACATGGATTTTCAAGAAAGGGAAATGACATCTGTTTTCACTGAATTATTTCATGTAGCAAACAACAGGACACAAATTCAGTGACATGTCAGTGTAGGAAACAGCATTGTACAATTGCTACATTTTGCATTTACATGACAGGCATAGATTTCTCTGCCTGGAAATGCCTTTCAGAATTGCTGTCCCTGTTTGTGCCACTCAGGTGACTCATCTAGCAAAGGGACAGACATAAAAAGGAAGTATCCATGGGGAAATTCTGCACAGAAGTTGGGTGTGCTGATGCAAGAGCAGCCCACGTTGCACCCTATTAAATGATGGGGGCAAGCCTTGGTTGCTCACCAGAGGTTTTAAAGGGCAAGAGTATCATTAAACTGTATTTCTCCTTTCACACTAGGATGTTTTACTGTGAGGTAAAACTGAGGGGTGCCTGAAAGAGTTTTTGTTTACTATCAATTAGACTTGCAATGACTGAAAATCATTAAAATAGCAGGCAGCTATGAATGGAAAGACTTCCAAAGTAAAAATCAGTTGCTTGTTTTATACAGTTTCTCAACCTGTGTGTTCTCTGCTCATTCGAGAGCATCCACATATGCTTGGCAATGCAGGAAATGACGGATAAATCATTACTACAAGGTCAGTAAATTCACTACTGGGATTTAAAAATTACTCAGGTTCAGAGAGAAGAAGTAAAACCTTTTAAATAGAGGTTGTAGAATTCAAATAAAATTTCAACAGACATATTCTAATATGATATATGAGTTTCTACTTTGCTTTAATAATGGCTAATTTAAATTTTTGCATTTAAGGAAAAATTGTGTCTTTAGCTCTTTGGTCTTTTCTGGAAATGAGAAGTATCACCACTAATGTGGAAACCACTTTTTTATGTTTTTTGGGAAGCTTTTAGTCTCTGTATTTCTACAAAGTGATACTTTGGGTAAAGCTGTGACATTCTGTGTCTGAAACGTGACTGCTCTCCTACTTTTCTGCCAGTAGCCCACACACACCTGGCACTGTAGCTGCTCTCTGATTCCTCTTTTTCTGGTTGGCTCTTGGGAGTGGGATGTAGGTATGGGAGTTGGTATGTAGGCTCTTGGGAGTGGGAAAGGAGCAATAGCAGCACAGAGGTCTCAGTGTCTCTGTACCCCCTACTTATATCCCTGTAAAACAGCTATGGTTGCCCACTCCTGTGGGAGCTGCCAGCAGGGATGCAGCGTGTTCCTGTCAGGCTGGATAGGTGTTTCACCATCAGGTATTCCCAGTGCTTTGGTGAAATGCTCTGAGGCCCAATAAGTTTATTCAAGGAGTTTCATTTAATTCAAGTGCCCTTATTATCCCCCAGTTACCTGCTCACATTGTTACATAAAGCTCAGTTCATTTCTGTATGGCAGAGCTGCCAGGACATGGGCACAGCCTTGGGTAAGAGCTAAAACACTGGCTCAGGGAAGGAATTAAGATTTTCCTTTTTGCTTGAGCCTTCTGGTGTAGCACACCCACAAATTGCAGCCTCCAGGACAGGCACATCACAGCACTGTTCCCCCGCACACTGATGCACTCTGAGATCAACAATCTGGTCATTCCTTCAAGCCCTGGGAGTAT
Organism: Sinosuthora webbiana; assembly: GCA_013397395.1. NCBI lineage: Eukaryota > Metazoa > Chordata > Aves > Passeriformes > Sylviidae > Sinosuthora > Sinosuthora webbiana. The sequence goes on along the minus strand of VXBN01012052.1, from coordinate 1,025,072 downwards.
TAATATTATATGGACACATGGATGCTTTTAGGTACACAAACAAATTTCATATTTTTTTTGTCTCCCTTCCTTGTAGTGATTTTGTACCTTTCTGCTTATTCTCTTACTTAACATTTGTCTCAGATGTCTTCCTTAGTGCCTATGCCCTTCATCTGATTAACAAGGAATGGGGTTTGGGAACTGAATCTTCTGGCTCCAAGTGTTCTTCCATCCCTATAAATAAAAGTGAATTTCTTCTACAAAAGTAAATGCAACAGAAGCACTGTGAACAGTATTGAGGACAGGAGTACTTTTTTGTAAAGAATGGTATGTGGGCATGGTTTTTTTTTTCCTATTTCAGAACATGTAAATCAATAGTGCTAGTTATCCCAAAATACTCTTTACATTTTGAGCTTGCCCATTCAGGAATGGTAGTATAATACCTAATGTATTGAATGCTCTTAGCTCTGATTTTTTCTACTGCTGGCCTGTTCTTTCAAGCTTTGCCTTGTTGGGTTGTAGGAGAACGGATTGTAAAAGAATAGAGATAGTGCTGCAGGTAATCTTGCCCCTGATAAGTTGCAGCTGTATAAGGCAGGTGAACAGCATTGAAGGAGAAGAAGCACGGAATGCTGATTTGTGTTGACCAATCATAAAAGAGTAAAAGATCACAAAGGTGTTATGCATGTGAGAAACAGGGTGTAAAATGTTGTGCTGGGGAATAATAAAGTGCTGATGCTTGTAACCATCCTTGGCATCAGTTGTGTCTCCCCTGTCATTGGGTAATTTTTTAGTGTAGTGGTCTGTGTTCACTTGTGGACCATCAACTTCATTCATCAGGCAAAGTCAGTATTTCAAGTTTTCCAGATAGGCAAACTGATTAAACTCTCATCTGTTGACATTGGCAAGCTTCAGTCAAGGTATTGCTGATATTGCATCTAGATCTGCATCTTGTGATCTGTCGTGACATCCCATAATGTGGGTTTTCCACTGGTTTCCAACATACCATCTGCAACTTTTTATATGCAGTTGTTATTGCTGCCTTTCCCTTTGCTAATTTGTTAATTTCAGATTTTTCAACTTTATGTTATGCTAGGAGCTATCTCCACATGGTAACTAAATAAATTTTAAAAACCTGAGGATTGTTATGGACAATGACTCCATCCAATTCAAACTTTTTTGTGGCTGTTGATATGTGGTATTTCCAGCTGTGGGGAGAAAAAGAAAAATCCATGCCCATTTTCCTGGCTGATCTACTTACTGATTTGTGTGTGTGTGAAGTTAAAATACTTCTATCCTGAACCTAAGGCACAGGTACTGAAGGATGAGAATAAAGGATGAAAGCAATTAGAGCATAAACACCATTACATGGAAAAATACTATTGCACAGTGTTATAAAGGAAGTTATGGAATTGGCCCAAATCTGAAAATATTTTCTAATCTAATTTTGAGTAGGTAAAAACATACCATGCCCCAAATACAGAATTATTTTTCCCATTATCTGCTCAGCACTCCTGAACTTGAAGAGAAATAGGACCTCTTATAACATCTGTTTTTAAAGGATGGCAACCTAGCCCAAGGAGTGTCCATAAAACACATTGTGTTTGCTATTAACTTAAGCAGTTGTACATAACCTTGTATTTAAGCAATGTAATCTTATGTCGAGTCACTTTGGTTTAGTGCTTGAACTACCCATGGGAATCTCTCAGTTCAGCAACAGCCTGTGTGTCATAGTCTTTGAGGTGACATGATGTATCTCAGTGACATGTTCATCTGGATGTAGTTGAAGAATTTTTAAGTGAAATGTCATTTTCCTCTACAAAAGTAAAAGGCAATAGGTTTGTAATTACTTCAGTTGCTTTCAAAAAATATTATTTTTCCATTATCTTTTGCATGTCATCCAAAGATGAAAAAATTCCAAAGTCTCATTTTTAGTTGTTATTAACACCTTTCATTTTGAACTATGTTGCTTTACTGGGAAACCATCTCATTCTGGATGTTAATAAAAAGCAATTGCAAAACTGGAAAGCAGGCTGTCTTTTTATCTCTCTCCTCTTTGGTTTTTCTCAGGTTTTCATTATGTTTCACACTTTTTCTTCTCATGTAATATATGTCTACCAGGTTAATTAAAAATAAGGTTTCCTTCTCTAGGCAAGTAGTAGATCATGTATTACTTTTGATAAATATTTTGGGCGTCTTTTCACAACACTTATTATTTCTGCCAATTACAAAGGTTACCATTATTTCCTCAGCACTTTCTTGGAGTCAGGAATACCTTAGCTATTGAGTTAGATCCTCTTCACATTTTGCCTTTTAATAATTTTTCAGTTGAAATCATTGTCTGTGTTGTTTTTTCTAAACCCTACATATGTAAAAAAAAAAAAATTCTAATTAAGTGAAAGCAGACTGAAATGTGACTCATTCTGCTTCTCAAGTATTGGTTTGCAGATGTAATTTTACTTTCTACAGCCAAAACCTGAGAATAGTTATAACATATAGTCTAACTTGATACTCTGTTTCCATTCAACTAAATTAAATCTCAATACTTAAAAGTTTCAATAAGCATTCTTTTCTTTCAGCCCTCCTATTAATAAGTAAATTTGAGCACTCCCCAAATCAGTCCTGCACTCCTGCATGTCTCACTAGAACTTAAAAATCCAGCAGGGAATTTTTGAATAAAATAGCAGCTTTTATGTTCCAGTAAGAGGGATTCCTGGTGGATGACTGCACAGCTGTAGTAACCTCATTGTTCAGGGGAAAGTAAGGTATTCCTTAGCATAATATTGAATTTCCAATCTCCCTCTGTATTTTCTGGGGAACTTTGTTCAGAGTCCAAAAAACCCCGTTTTTAACATTGCATTGCCACAGAAATACACAGGAAGTTAATTTTGATACATTATAAATTCTTTGGTTCCAAAATGATTTAGCTCATAATCTCTTTGCTGGCTTTATTATTTTATTAGCCTGGCTGGGAAAAAAGACTTTTAAGTTCTTATGTGGGAGGAGCAAATAGATTAACATCTGAGAGAGAATTGTAAGGCTGGGAAATAAAAATAGCTTTTGGGACAGCACTGTGAAATGAGTCAGACTTTTGGTTAGGGGCTCAGATGAAGCAGGGCTATGTAAAGGGGAGAGCCAGCTGCTGAGGGATGGCCTGATGGGAGAATGCTTGGCCATCTGATGGAAAGGGGAAATGTCAGACACATCTGTTGCTTGAAGAAGATGGAATTTTAAAGTCAGGTGACTTATTTTGTGTTTCTCAGCTCTCTTAATCTGGTCAGAATTGTATGTCTTGGAATTTGCAGACCTTTGAATGGTCCTCACTTGGGCACTTGCATGAAGCTTGCACAAAACTGTCTTTGAAGCAGTTTTTGGTTCTTGGCTTTGACCTGGTTGAAAGAGTTTTGGTTCTCTGCTTGGCTCTGACCTAGCCCTTAGCAGCTTTTAAAGCCCTAGCAGCTTTCATAACTTTTTAAAGGGATGTATATGAAACCCTTGTGAGAGGTGGAAATGGGTCCTGAGGAAACAGGGTCCTGCCAAACAAGGGCTCAATTGTGTCCAATCCCTGGAGCGCTGTGTGAGCCCTTCCAGAATTCCATCTCTGGGTGCAGACACCAGCAGCTCTCCTCAGGCTCCTCTTTCTGAGGAGTGGGAAAGCTTGAAGAGCAAGGGACTGAGTCACATGGATGTGCCCTCCTTTGAACTGGCATGTGTTGGGCTGCCAGGATGAGTTCTTGTGTGCCCTGGCAGTGAGGGGACAACGGGATGAGCTGTGCCCTGGTAAAGCACAGCTGTCGGCAGCTCCAGATCCAGTACACAGATCTAAGACTCAAGATAACACAAATCCAAAGCCAAAAAAGTTGATTAGTCTGTTGAAATGTACAATGGTTTTTTGCAATTTTAAATTATAATCTGGCCTACAGTCATAAAAAGCCATGAAAATGAGCAGTCATTCAAGAAGATCTGCAGCTGTAGGAGAGTGTTTTGCCCTCAACAAATGTCAGTTAAGTTTAATGAGACTTACACAGGTGCACTGATGACCTTGGGATTTCAAAATATTTCATTTTTTGTTTGAGTAGTGACTGAATTTTCCTGCCTGGCACACAGCTGGCTTTCTTACAAAAATATCTATCTCCAGTTAGTCATTTAAACTCTTCCCCACTCCTACAATGAGAACAGAGGACTGCACAGATGCAGGACTGTGCTGATTTCACCTGATTTCCCCCCAAAAGTTCTGTAATAACTCATTAAGTTTGAGTATACACATAATTATAAAACTGAATATGACCTTACACCCTTAGGGGGGTCATTTCACAGAAATTCTGCATGCATCAGTTTCAAATGTGAAAAAGTAATATTTACATGAATTGTTTGTTAGCACTTTACTTTAGAAGTACATTTGTTTTTAAAGGGATACTATGTCACTCTTAACGGATATGGAAAAAGTATTCACTGGAAACATTTTCATAGATTGTCAAGTGACAAACTACTCAAGTGCCTTACATGTGAATTTTTTTTCAGAGATGGAGGAAATAGGTGAATTTTTAGAATTCCAGAACCCACAGAGATAACTTGGAGAAGGACTAAGTTCCCCAGGCCGGGTGTAGATCATGCATGCTTGCCAAAAAAGCAGATCAAACTTCGGTTTTGTCTGACCTCAATAATATGGATAAATTTACTTTAGAATGGAAACAGGAAAAAACATTTAGAGCGCGCTTGTCAGGATAAGTATTGGGCACCTACATGTTTAGTGAGGAGTATTGTAAACAAGCCAAGCTACAGGATTAAAGCCTTCCAGTAGCCCCTGTATAAATGTGAGTGAAGAAAAGACAGAACTACTTTTGGTATATCCTTCTTATTGATAGCAGAGAATGATTTCAATGAAGGCTGGTAAGTGTCAGAGACTTAAGTTTCAATAGCACTTACAATAATTGTTTCTGCAGTTTCTTTGAGTAATTTCTCACCGTCATTAGAAAAACAGAATTTGGCTTTGAGTTTTCTGATATTGGCTGAGCTCTGTGCTCAGGATACTTAGAGCTGACTTGAATCTGAGTGTGTAAATGTGACACCAAATAAAGCTTGAAAATAAATAACTGCAAACAGCCTTTGATGAATTGAAGGATTTTCTGAAGCATCCACCGTTGTAGAAACTAATGTTTTTTTGGGTACAACATACAGAGTTTTAAAATCTTACAATAGCACTGAAGGTGTATGCTGTTGAAAAGGATCCAGCTTCATGAAAATAAAAGAATTATTCTATTTAGCTGTTCTTTTCTTTCCTACGTTCTTATGTAACTTTGGGTAGTGACTTTGTTTTTTTTGAGTTTGAATACTTTAGTTCCTGCAAAAAGTGCATGATTTGACCATGTTCCTGTTTATAGAGACTCATTCTCTGCCAAAGAAAATATTTGTCTGTGTGCCACTCTAACTAAGTACTTCCTCTGGTCTATGTGTGTGTTAGGTTCATCTTGGCCTTCTGATGGTCTGTTGGAGCCTATACATAAGATAGGGGGCTTTTAAAATTCCTTGTTATAGGTCTAGCAGCAAACATTCAAATAGCCACTGCAAGACTGTCATAACAACATTGTATTGTGGTCTGTTATCCTCACTCTGGGGTTATGGAGAGTGTAAATGCTCCATCTACCTTGTTGGTTTTTTCTACCAGAATCTGTATTTTATTATTTTGCTGCTGACAGTCAGGTTGCTTTCCTTTGCCATGGTGGATGTCCTATTCCAGGCTATGCTTTAGCAGGTCACTGGGCTGAGTTTCTTCTAGTGCTGACCCTGAAGCTGGAGTGCAATGAGCTCTTTGTGGTCTGTTAATCCCCCCACCATTGGAAATGGCTTTACTCTATTAGCCATAGAATAAATATGGCTAATAGAAATAGTGATTTTTTTTTTTAGGGGCCTAAAAATTCTCCTTCATGGGTATAAAATAGTATTTTTAAACATCAGTGGCACTGAGGAGAGGTTGGGAGTAACTTTTTCTCCCTCCCTTATCTTTCTATTTTCTACACGTTAGATTATTCAGATGGGTTGCTGTATAAGCCTCAATCTAAGATTTCAAAAAGACTAAAAAAAGGAAAAAGAGAAGATATATTAAATAAACTGTGTCCTGGAGAATGTCTAAAATATCTAGGGATATTTGACTAAATGCTGGTGGCTTTTTAAGAGTTTGCTATATCCTTGAGTGGCTTCAGGGGGGCTTGTGACACTTTTGACAATTCCTAAGGGAGTCTCACAGGTAAGGCTGGGATCAATGTCGAGTTCCTGACAGGACTTTACCTCTGACATGTGTTCGCTTTCTCTTCAGAGGGACATTGTCACAGGCTTCCCGAATGCAAGTAAATCAGGCCAAGATTTTATATAAAAACTTCTCCTGTATTCTCAGAAGAGTAAGGCTAGAATTTCACACCAGTCTCTTATTCTCAGGTGTAATTCTAAAAACAGTTCCAAGAAGCAGGTAAAAAAATCTGAAAATTCTTCCAGCTTCCATATACAATTGAATTGACATTTGACATTTTCTATTGTAACCTTTGTAAGCAATAATTAAAAAAAAGGAATTAATAATAGCAGATAGTTAAAACTTGCATTCTAGTTTTTTTTAACACTAAGAAAAAGCACATATTTTATCCTCCTTGAAATTACCCTTCATGCAATTTAAACTTTGCTCTCCATAGGAGAATTAGTGCATTGTTGATTGCTGGAAGCGTACAGAAGAAATTGAGCATTTTCTTCTATGTTTACCGCCCAGTGTATGAAATGTTTAAAAATAAGGGGAAAAATAGCCAATTACAATCAAACATTTAATTCCCAGTATCCTAACATCTGTGGAACATCAAGTACTTGCTATTCAGGCCTCTTTTCTTCATAAATATGTGATTTGGAGTGTATTTAAGAGACAATATAATGGTCACATTAAATAAACAAAGCCAAAAAATCCTTCCTAAAGTACCCTGAATGATTGATAGGAATATTATTATCAAAATGAAAACACAATATGAGATATTAATAATCAACCAGCCTGATTACAAGAAATACAAGTTGCAATTAACTCATACCTATTCTTGGATTTTGTGCATGTGTTTGTGCTTGGATTAAGTAAAAAAAGCTTAGTCCAATAAAGTTTGAATATATGTGACAATTAGAAACATAAAGTAGTGGACATGGAATGAAGTGGACAGAGAATAATAAAAATCTGTCTTCCTACTGCCCACATGTGGAGTGTCCTGTAGTGCCAGGGCTGTGTCTCTGAGCAGCAGGAGGCTCAGTGGGTGGGGTATCCACTGCATGGCTGCTTCTCTGCATGGAAAATGTTCACAAGACTGGGTTTTGTTTGGGGACCCACATGGAAGGCACCTTAGCTGATGGAAATAAGCACGGTGAGAAGGATCTCTGGGGTTTGCCCATGTTTTGTGTGGGGCTTTTTCACACATGGCTCAGTTTGTGTGGGCTTTGCTCTGTGTAGCAGTGGTCAGACTTGATTTGCCTGCTGAGGTAATGTGGGTGTAATTTAATGTCCCAGCAGATTTGAGGGAGAGTATATGTGACATGGTCTGGGACTTTTAAAGTACCTGAATATAAATTAGCTATGCAAGCCCTTGCTTTCTAACAAGAACTCTCAATCTTTCCCAGATAGCAAACAGCCATTAACTGAGGGGGGAAAAGAGCAGTCCAGTTACCTGCTGTGGCTACATTTCAAAGCACCCCATCGCTGGATCCAGGGTTACAAGGTGAGGTTGTGTTCGCATACTGCAGTGCCACCAGGTTTAAGTATTTCAGCTGCTGCCAGAAATGACATAACAAGAGATATAAGAAGTTTTTGCATGTAAGTTTTTGCCTGCCATGGGGGTCTTTGAGTAGGGGGATTTTTGAGAAGCAAGTAAGTTATGCTATTGGGGAAATGCACAACCATCTTTAAGATTTAATAACTATTTCATAAAATGACTGAAGCTCATCTAAGCTGTCAGTCTTTTAAAAGGGTAAGAGGCCTATTTCCTTCTTATGAACTACATCATGAAAGCAATCAGTTGAGGCAAAATAAAGCATATCAGTGAACACGGAGAGTAGATATTCTCTTCCACAATCTGCTTCAGCCCATTAACCAGATGAAATTCCACATGGTGATGGGTCATAACTTTGAAAATAAGCCTGCCTCATCAAGAGTTCTGCATTGAAATAAAAAATTCAAAAGATTTTCTAAAAGTGCTCAGTTTACATATTTTTTCACAGCAAAAATTAAATGTAAACTTGATGAATTGTTTCTGAGTAAACTATATTTTCAATTAGCATTAATGTTTAAAGGCAGTCCAAAATGTGCTCCACACATGCATTCACAGAATCTTAGTGCAATAAGGCTCATAAAAGATATAAAATATTGGAAAGAAGACAGCATGGAAAGGAAATGGAAAAGTGAAGCAGGCAGAACAAACCTCTTTTGCATTATCTATTTGAACCAAGACACAACTGTGCAGACATTTATTTCATGTCCTGGGCTTATAGTTCTAGTAGTGACACCAACACCCCCAGTGCTAGAATTATAACTCTATTACAGAAGTTTTTCTTTGTTTCAACTTTGTGTGAATTCAAGTCTTATATCCCTGACTTACACCAATTCTGAATCTGTTTTTCCTCCCTTTTCTCTATTGCTTCATTCCACTGTTGTTGCTATTCTCTTTTCTTTTATTAATTATTCGTAATTTTGTCCATGTTGGCAGAATTTTTCCCTGCCTGCTTAAAAGAAAAACATAGGGACTGTCCATGTCAACATGGAAAATACTAAAAATATGGCAAGTTTTCCTTTTTCATGATTTTAATTTTTTTTTTTTTTTTAAGTTGGGTTTTATGAATGCCCTGGTTTTCCATTTATCACATCTTATCGGCTGATAGAGGCAGATCCTATATTCTAGAAGAGGACTCACTTTTAAGAGAAAGTATAGCCCTTATATAAATCACATTTTATTGCTTGAAAAAAAAAAATAGTGCTGGAAAGAATCTAAAAGGATCATCTCAACTACTCCAATCCTTTAAAGCAGATTGAAGTTTATGTATTAACAGAGTGATGAAAAGATGGGTAAAAAAGGGGTGGAAGCTTCCATTGCAGGAGAATACATTAATTCAGCAGCTGAAATATTGCTGCTAACATCAACAGATGCAATCTTTCATCCTTGTGTCTACTGCTTTGAGCTGGTGTCAAAAATGCCTGCCGTGAAATTATTAAATCTGTTTCTTCTTACTAATTAAAGATATTGAATGATGTATTTTAAGAAGGTTACCTTATAGAAAGCTCAACAATTCCAGTAAGATATTGAGCAAGCTATGTTCCTTTTGCCAATGGAGCTGAGGCCTTTCCCAATTTTAAATGGTAAGTGAGTAGAATCAAATGCACTTCAGCTATCCAGGAAAAAAACCAATATGTTTAATTTTTTTTTTTTTTCTGGAAAATGTAAATTTAACATAGGGTATTATATCACAGAACATGCTGAGTTGGAAGTGACCCATCAAGATCATCGAGCCCAACTTATGGCCAAGCAAAACACACCCCAAGAATCCCACCATGTGCCTGAGAACGTTGCCCAAATGTGTCTATAGATACTGAACATTCACTAAACATCTGCTAAAGTTTTTTTACATGGGAAACAATATCCTGTGTAAATGGATCCCTTCAGTCCTACTTTATAGTGTGTGTAAAGTCACAGGCACTTTGTTTCATATGGATGTAATAATAAATATGGGTTTTTAGGGGGGAAAATATATTACATATTTTAGTGGCCCTTTCCCTGTGAGGGAAGACAACTCTTTGGACCTGTCTCTGCTTTTGGCTTGCACAGTGCCCCATCTGCTCAAGACACTCCCTTCTGCAGGCCACCCAGCGTGGTTCCCCCACAGCTCCCTGCAGGCAGCACACTCAGGCCCAGAGCAACTGCTGACAAAGTCTCATTTTAAGCTCAGACACATTCCAGTGTGTTTGGTTACCTTGGGGTTTATCTTACTCAAAAACTTAGTCTGTAGAGCTTGATCAGTAACTAACTTTCCTTGGAGAGGAATAAATTTTTCTCTAGGATTTATTTTAACATATGCATCCTGTGACTGGCTTGGTGATTCTAAAGTCCCTCCTGGAGCTGCTTTAGCCATTCTTCAGTCACATCTGTAGGCCAGCTCTGTTAATTGGCATGTAGCATGTGCTTTTATTTTCTAGGAAATCAGAGGTAACTTGGGAGCAATGTGGTTTGAAGACCTGCATTCGGAACTTCTTGCTCGTGTTATGGTTGGTAAAATGTTGCTACAAACTTAAATCTTTTATTCCCCAAGTTTCAAGTGGATGACTCCATCAGTTTAGAATGTTTTACAAATTCAATTCTAAGGCTGAAGATCAATGCTTTAAAAATAACTGTGTAATGACAGAGAAAACAGTTGGCTGGGGTATTTACTCTACTTTGGTCCCAGCCTGATAGTGGCCAATGGGATTTTAGTCCATGAGACCAAAATGGACACCATGAGCTCTCTTCTTACCCAAAGTGAACCAATTATACAGGCAGGAGAGCTGAACACAGCTCCAGGCAGCATGCTGTGCTAATATGACTGTTTTGCTTCTGGTAGTTGAGGACACACACTCTTAGGTCCACACCTTGCACATAAATACTGGTGACTGTAGGGTTCCATCTGCATGGGACTTCAGAAAAAAACATGAGCAATAAAAGTTTAATCGAACTCCACATCATCTTCCTGTCCTTTCAGTGGGGTTATTGATGCTTCTTACATTTCTGAGAATAAATTCTGTAATATTTCTGAATATGTGAAACCTGCAGCAATTACATCCATTTAAATAAACAGCAACAGATACAAAACTTCAACAACCATGGATGAAATCAACACACAAGATTTTAATCTTATCATGTCCTTAGTTTACACAACATAAACTCTCAGATACTGTGTTTTGTTTCTTGAAGACATGGTATGTTACACTAGGACATGATGACAAGTTACCAAAGGGCTCATTTTGTGCTTGGGGCTGCACTGAGTGTATTAAAGCACAGTTCAGCGGTCTGAAATCTGTGTCAAGACAAAACAGTTCTACATAGTCTTGGACATGATTTTTAAAATAAAGGAATGACAATGAAATAATACTATTTTAAAACTGTGGATAGAGTTCAGTGGTGGTGATTAAGTAATCTTGAGCCTCAACAGATTTTATAACAAGCCTATTCCCACAAGAGAATAGGGTTAAAAATAAACTTGCTGCCAAATTCTTTCTTTACAGTTCCATTAGTATAAGTGATTCCCTAGGTTAGAAAAATTATTGGAGTTATGAATATGCTTGTTGGGGACTTCTGAAGGGACTTTCAGTCAATGAAAAAGAACAAAGTAAGCTATCCTAGGGTCCTAAGGTAAATTAATTAAATATTAGGGGAAAAAAAAAAAAACAGTGAAGGCCATCAGTTGGGACCTATTTGAATTACAGATTAGCATTTGCCCTTGCCACTTAAGTTGGTAGCTTGCTGTGATCCCTTTATGTTCTCACTTAATCAGTTTAAGTTCTTAGGCAGACAAAAGCCAGCTTGACAATGAATTTGTAATAAAGAATAAAATAATGATGCCATTTTTCTTGTTCTAGGTAAAGAATAAGTATAATTTTCAGAGGACTTCATGCAAGACTTTCCCTAATTATTTCCCTAATTAATTCCTTGACTTTGTTTCCTTAGACCAATGTTGAGTTTAATTTAATTGAGACATTCTAAAGGAAAGGCTGCCAGTGCCAATAACTTATTGAATTTACTGGGTTTGGAGTTCCCCATAGCAAAAGCCCATTTATGGTGACTGACATAGTCCAAGACTCCTCACTAGCAGTTTTAAAGCAAAGCATCATCCTATGTCCCGAAATTAAAAGTAAACTGGAACAATATTAAAAAGGTTGAATGCAACCAAGAAAGATCTTTCCTCTATTAGGACTTAAATTCATTTATTAAACCTTCCTTCACAAACATGGATGGGAATTTTCTCCTACAACTGGGCAGCAGTGTTACTGATGTAACATTATTTAAATCTCTAGCTAATACTAGTTTTTTGGTGGATTTCTTTGCAGGAAGATTATGATTTTGAGGCTGTGCAGTCCATTTAAAATATGATTGAAAAGTAGTATAATATTCCTCTGTTTTTCATTCTTGCCCTTTTCTGTAGTTTCCTATTACATTTTCTCATTTTAAATAGCAGAATTTTCTCTCCTTTTACTATGTGAAAGACCTGTATAAATTGAGAAAACCGAGTCCTTATGCAGTAATGGTCTTAAAAGTGCAATGTGAATGCACTTCAAAGGTAGAACAATTTTCCTCTCATATATTATTTCAGTCATGTTCATTTTAATGGTTAATTCCAAGAAAGGGCAAGCATTTTATGTGGACTATATTTTTGCGAGTTAAATATATGGTGTGGCAATTTGCTGCTCTTTTTTTTTAAGCTAAGTGTGTGATCGAAGAAGTTATACAAGGTGGAAATTTCAAACAGCACTTACCATGGATTTAACTGCCTATATAAAAGTTGATGGCAACTCTCACATTGGTGTGAGCCCCCTTTGGTGAAACCGCACTGCTTTTGAAAATCTTGTTTGTCTTTGAACAGATTCCTTTTGAATTCAGCTAGAGTTTATTTCCAGTTTCCATGAATCCACTGATTTCATATTGATATAAAACACTGGAGAAGGTTCTCACATGTAGCAGATAGCTTGCTCATGTATATGAAGATACTTTTTATCAGTTGGTACAGATTAGTTTAGAACAGGAGCACTGTCACACTGTATGTAACAATATGAAAGGTGTGAGAGGCCCTTAAACTTCATTGGAGAGACCCTCATGGAGATTGGATTTTAATTGCTCATATGTATGCATGCTCAGATGCATATGAAGCTTCTAACTGGCTCTTTCTGGCCTGATTTTGAGATTTTGAAAGGTTTAAGTGTCTGAATTACATTTTAACATATTTCTGAGTCCTCACAATTAGCTAAGTGTATTCCCTAGCCTCATCACAATGGGCTTTGACTTTTGAGTAATTCTGAATTTTACATGTGACTTTTAGGTCAGATAACTTACTGGCTAAAGGTAGGTAGTATCAGCAAACAGTATATTAGGTAGTATTTAGTTATATATTATTTTTTTCAGAGTGTTGTATCTTGACATTTCTAGGAGTGTCCTAGCTTTGCAGACAGCTCTCATTTCACCAAGGCATTTTAGAGCTTGTCATTGAGGGCACACTGCTTTTGTGTAAAGATTTTGCTATTGTGTTGTCATTTCCCTTCATGTTGTATAAAGATTCTTAAAACTGAAGGTTGCTCTAATGTGAAGCACAAAACACCTCTCCTGTGAAGACAAGCTGGAGGATTTGGGATTGTTCAACCTGGAGAAGGCTCTGGGGAGATCTTATAGTATCCTGCCAGTACCTTTCTGTCAGAAAGATGAGGACACACATTTTGGCAGGGCCTGTT
>VXBN01012052.1:890789-1011598 GCA_013397395.1 Sinosuthora webbiana | reverse complement strand
GGGGGTGGGGGGGTGGTAATGGCATTAAACTAAAAGAATGTAGATTCAGACTAGCTGTAAACAAAAATTTTATGATGAGAGTAATGAAACAGTGGAAAAGGAGTCCCAGAGAGGTGGTGGATGCCCCACGCCTGGGAAAACCTTCAAAGTCAGGCTGGACAGAGCTCTGAGAAGCCTGATCTGTTTCAAGATGTCCCTCCTAGTTGCAGGGGGATTGGACTCGATGACCTATAAAGGTCATATACAACTTTATATATATACATATATATATACATATATACAACTTTAACTATTCTGTGATTCTATTAGAAAGTGATTTTTAAATAATGTTACATCACTTTTTCATCTCCCGTGAGTAATCAGCCACAAACTGGTAGCTGAGGCAATCCTGAATTCAAAGTGTCTCCTGCTGGTGGAAAGAGCCTGGGTTTGTTTCCTGCTTTTCCACATTTATTGCTCTACTGAGATGGACTAGACAAAGAGGATTCAGTCCTACCACTTCTGCAGTGTCTCTGTCTACTAAATTTGGTGTGGTTACATACTGTAAGCTGGATGTATAACAATGAAGGTGGATTATTGAAGAATCTGCTCCAGGAGTCGGGGCCCAGTATTCTCCTCCCAAGGAATTTTCTTCTTCTGTAAGTTTTCCTTGGCACAGAAGAAAAATGAGCTCCAAAAAAGGCTTTACTAGTGAATCCATGACCTTGGGCTAATTTGCGAAATTCCACATTCCTCTGTTCTTACAGAATCCTAAAATCTATAGAAAAAAGTGAAAAAACATTGGAGAGAAGATGCTGCATAAATATATGGCATTATTCTATGCAATGTTAGCTTCTCCCCTGTTGAGAGGAAGAGGGGAGAGGTGACACTGAGCATACTTGGAATTATTTATCTGCCCACTCTTAATTGCCTGGTCTGACTCTATTCACAGTGGCGCTGCCTAAAGATTTTCTCTCACTCATATCCAGTGGAACGCTATCAAATAGCTGAGACCTGGAAGTGAATTTGTTTAAATGAAAAATGATAGACTTAATGACTCCATATGATCTTTGTAATAAAACTGAAACCATCTTTAAGTGCAGAACCACGATAAAAGGAAGTATTTATAAGGGGGTATAAGGGGATGGATTCAATTAGTATCCTTTCCTATTCTATTGTTCATCTGTTTTAGTTATGTGTCATAATTTGTTGGTAAGACCAAAGCAGAATTAGATATGAAGGGCAACTTTTAGATATTACTGTAGGAATCTCTCCTAGCAGTGAAATGGCAGACGGTATCTTTGAATACATCAGAAAAAAAACCCTGTTGGTGCAAGAGAGTAGGGAATGTTTGATGTTGTTCTCTTTCAGTGTACTTCTACATTAATCTCTGGTTTTGCTATTAGAGTAGGTTTGATGTAGCATCACAGTGCTGTTCCATTTTCTGGGTTACCTTTCTTCTTCTGGGCATTCTGGTCCTTTGAAGAGACAGAAGAGAACTTCACAGGCTTTAGGATTCTGCGTCACTGAGAGACATCATGCTGTCATTAGTCAGGGAGTTTTCAATCTGTATGAATCCAGGTGAAGATGTTTACTTCAAATGGGATTGTTCTAGAGCTGAAACGGCTGAACACAGAAAACCTTCCAGCAGATGAATCTACATTTCCCTGCAGCAGGTATAGGTGACCCTATTCTTAGCTAATGAGGGGATTAGTGACTGAGCTTCCTTTCAGCAGACCATAAACACTGTGGGAAGAAAGAAATTTAACATTCTACTCCCAGTTGCAAGTGATCCACAAAAGAGAGATTTGCTTAGTGCTCACGCTAGAATGCTAATTAAGGCACATTGTTAAGGGCTAAATACTAGGCTGGGGCTTAGGCAGGTTTGTCAGGGAACAGGGGCAGAGAACCTTGAAGAAAAGCAGGTAATTGGATAGTTTGAACGGGCATTCTGGTGTTGAAAGTGTAGAGCATCTTCCGGTGATTTCCAACAGCCTTCCCAGCTGGCAGGACAGTAAATATAGAGCACGTAGGTATTTGAGGAAAGATTATTCAGCAAAAGAATTCATTTGAGAATGATTATTTCCCTTTGGGTGAAGGGGGCTTATTTACAAGTTCCTGAAGCCANTTATGATGAGAGTAATGAAACAGTGGAAAAGGAGTCCCAGAGAGGTGGTGGATGCCCCACGCCTGGGAAAACCTTCAAAGTCAGGCTGGACAGAGCTCTGAGAAGCCTGATCTGTTTCAAGATGTCCCTCCTAGTTGCAGGGGGATTGGACTCGATGACCTATAAAGGTCATATACAACTTTATATATATACATATATATATACATATATACAACTTTAACTATTCTGTGATTCTATTAGAAAGTGATTTTTAAATAATGTTACATCACTTTTTCATCTCCCGTGAGTAATCAGCCACAAACTGGTAGCTGAGGCAATCCTGAATTCAAAGTGTCTCCTGCTGGTGGAAAGAGCCTGGGTTTGTTTCCTGCTTTTCCACATTTATTGCTCTACTGAGATGGACTAGACAAAGAGGATTCAGTCCTACCACTTCTGCAGTGTCTCTGTCTACTAAATTTGGTGTGGTTACATACTGTAAGCTGGATGTATAACAATGAAGGTGGATTATTGAAGAATCTGCTCCAGGAGTCGGGGCCCAGTATTCTCCTCCCAAGGAATTTTCTTCTTCTGTAAGTTTTCCTTGGCACAGAAGAAAAATGAGCTCCAAAAAAGGCTTTACTAGTGAATCCATGACCTTGGGCTAATTTGCGAAATTCCACATTCCTCTGTTCTTACAGAATCCTAAAATCTATAGAAAAAAGTGAAAAAACATTGGAGAGAAGATGCTGCATAAATATATGGCATTATTCTATGCAATGTTAGCTTCTCCCCTGTTGAGAGGAAGAGGGGAGAGGTGACACTGAGCATACTTGGAATTATTTATCTGCCCACTCTTAATTGCTTGGTCTGACTCTATTCACAGTGGCGCTGCCTGAAGATTTTCTCTCACTCATATCCAATTGAACGCTATCAAATAGCTGAGACCTGGAAGTGAATTTGTTTAAATGAAAAATGATAGACTTAATGACTCCATATGATCTTTGTAATAAAACTGAAACCATCTTTAAGTGCAGAACCACGATAAAAGGAAGTATTTATAAGGGAGTATAAGGGGATGGATTCAATTAGTATCCTTTCCTATTCTATTGTTCATCTGTTTTAGTTATGTGTCATAATTTGTTGGTAAGACCAAAGCAGAATTAGATATGAAGGGCAACTTTTAGATATTACTGTAGAAATCTCTCCTAGCAGTGAGATGGCAGACGGTATCTTTGAATACATCAGGAAAAAAAAAACCCTGTTGAGACAGCTTGGTGCAAGAAAGTAGGGAACTTTGATGTTGTTCTCTTTCAGTGTACTTTTACGTTAATCTCTGGTTTTGCTGTTAGAGTAGGTTTGATGTAGCATCACAGTGCTGTTCCATTTTCTGGGTTACCTTTCTTCTTCTGGGCATTCTGGTCCTTTGAAGAGACAGAAGAGAACTTCACAGGCTTTAGGATTCTGCATCACTGAGAGGTCTTAAATCATGCTGTCATTAANAGAGTAGGTTTGATGTAGCATCACAGTGCTGTTCCATTTTCTGGGTTACCTTTCTTCTTCTGGGCATTCTGGTCCTTTGAAGAGACAGAAGAGAACTTCACAGGCTTTAGGATTCTGCGTCACTGAGAGACATCATGCTGTCATTAGTCAGGGAGTTTTCAATCTGTATGAATCCAGGTGAAGATGTTTACTTCAAATGGGATTGTTCTAGAGCTGAAACGGCTGAACACAGAAAACCTTCCAGCAGATGAATCTACATTTCCCTGCAGCAGGTATAGGTGACCCTATTCTTAGCTAATGAGGGGATTAGTGACTGAGCTTCCTTTCAGCAGACCATAAACACTGTGGGAAGAAAGAAATTTAACATTCTACTCCCAGTTGCAAGTGATCCACAAAAGAGAGATTTGCTTAGTGCTCACGCTAGAATGCTAATTAAGGCACATTGTTAAGGGCTAAATACTAGGCTGGGGCTTAGGCAGGTTTGTCAGGGAACAGGGGCAGAGAACCTTGAAGAAAAGCAGGTAATTGGATAGTTTGAACGGGCATTCTGGTGTTGAAAGTGTAGAGCATCTTCCGGTGATTTCCAACAGCCTTCCCAGCTGGCAGGACAGTAAATATAGAGCACGTAGGTATTTGAGGAAAGATTATTCAGCAAAAGAATTCATTTGAGAATGATTATTTCCCTTTGGGTGAAGGGGGCTTATTTACAAGTTCCTGAAGCCAGATGCCTTATTTTAGCTCCGTGAGCCCCTCTCGAGGGACTTGGAGTCCCGTTTGATAACACAGCGAGGCAGGGGGCACTTATCAGGGGAGAGGAGGAAATCCTCCACTGGCGCGCTGGAAAGCATCAAGTTCCTAATAAGGGAATCGCCTCCAAATGGGGCTATACCCTCCATTTCCAGGAAGCGTGCGCTGGGTGTGGTAAAAGCAGAGCTTTCTCTTCCAGACAGCTTCGTAAAACTCTGCTTTTGCTTGCTTAATAAATGGTCCTGAAAAAGCACATGCACTGCACGGCAGCAGGAAAATATCCTGCAAGTGTGCTCGTAAAGAGAAAAGTTCAAGGAAGAGTGAAGCCAGCTCTGATTCGGTTATTTACCATCAATCAGACTGTTGCTTGGCAGGGAGTGGATGATTAGGAGCCTGAACGAGCTGAAAAGGGGCAGGAAGAAAGTGGAGGCAGCATTCTTCCTATTTAAAGCTGCATCCCCTGAAAGGAGTGTTTGCAGACTGCGCTGGAGCCGGTGCTGAAAGGAGGGCTCGCAGGCTTTGTCCTGGACCTGATGCGGAAAGGCAGAACGACTCCTCAGCTGGCTTCATGGTGCTAAAATAACCCTACGATTCCACACTTTTTGCTGCCCAGGGAGGATACATGTCTAATATCTAGGCATGATGGCAGTCTTGGTACAAACGAGAACTTTTTTCATCCTCGCTGCTTTATTAGGCCGATTTGTCACCATAAAAGCGCAAGAAGTGGAAGAGTATGAAGGTGGTGAGTTTCCCTCTACCTCTAAAGCAATTATCATAATCCCCCCTCTTTGCATGCAGTGTGTTTATTGTGTGATCTGGCTAATAAGTGGAGTGGAAAACCTCTGGGGTCCGAGAGTAAGACTTTTGCTTTCGCGTATTGAGAAGGGGGCAGAGAGGGGTTTGCGCTTTGGGTTTTTGAGCGGAAGACCGAGGTTTGCGGCGCTCGCTGCGGGCACAGAGCGGGAGGGGCGGTCAAAGGCCAAGTGCTGCCGCGGGGCGCTCGGGCTGAGCCCCCGTCCCGCCGGGGCTGCGGCCGCTGGGAACTTCCCAACAAAAGAAAGGGCTTGGGACGCGGCTGGAGGACAGCTGGGCAAGCGAGCCGGGAGAGTAAACACCGAATCCTCGCAGGGTGGAGTCGTTTGCGCTGAACTACATCTGCTTTCTCACATTCTTTGTTTTAGAGAAATGCAGAAGCGTAGATTCTCCCTTTTTTCACCCCTCCCCCCTCCTCCTTTTCTTTTCATTTTCCTTTCTTTCCTTCTCGGGCTCGTTTCCCCCCAGGCTCTTGCGGAGGGGCTGCCTGATGCCGAGGATGGCACCGAGCCGTCCCTCCGGCCGGGGGCTGGCGGAGCGGGGCAGCGGCGGTCGGGGCAAGCTCCGTGCGGGCAGCAGCGCTGGCGAGCGGCGAGCCTCAGCCGCCCAACCTGCGCTGCTTGGTAGCCGTTCGTGTTTCATATCACTGCAATGCCTGCCAGAGAGACGCTGATGGTCAGGAGAAGGCGTAGGGACTGCACTCTTTCAGCAGTCGGGATGGATGTCGTGATCT
The DNA here is from genome assembly GCA_013397395.1 of Sinosuthora webbiana. Classification (NCBI taxonomy): domain Eukaryota; kingdom Metazoa; phylum Chordata; class Aves; order Passeriformes; family Sylviidae; genus Sinosuthora; species Sinosuthora webbiana. The sequence goes on along the minus strand of VXBN01012052.1, from coordinate 1,005,719 downwards.
GTGTCGATTTCCTGAAATGTGAGCAGGCTGGTTGTGGGACAGTCTGGAGCTGTTGTACTCCTCTACGTCCTGCCTAGGCTTCTTATATGTAACACTGGCTTCTTTTCAAAATTGTGCCCTACAAAGAGACTTCGCAGGGCATTCTAGCACATTGTAGGATGTACCCTACTATGCAGTTTGCGCTTACTTTATCGTGTATTTTTAAGAGTGTAATTTTTCTTGTAACTGAACTTCTCTGGTAATATGCTGGATTGCATAAGTGAGGAGGAGTCAAAGCCTGATGAATAAACCAGTGGAATATTTCTGAAACTTTTGTTCTACAAAGCAAAATGAGACTGTCCTGCCCGTGCTCAGCTGTGTAAGAAGTCCCACAGAGGGGGCACTTTATATAAACTTGTGAGTATAACTCATATACTTGCCATAAAGAGAGGCATATATTGTGCATTTTTCAGTTACATGTAATACCAAACAAAACGCTTGTGAAAATACTGACTTCATTTTTGGTATCCACTTAATAAAAATGATAGCTTTTTGCCTGTTTGAAGAAAATTGCAGAAATTATGTGAGTTTTCTGTGGGGTTATTACAAGTCATTTACTAGATTGTTGGAATTATGGAAATTATGGGATAAGCCAGTAATGTAGCAACAGGTTCTGGGATGTATTTTCCATGTGCTAATGACTGAGGCAGTTGAGAGGTACATGGTAAGTCAGAGAGCAAAGTACGTTGTAATAAATCAGTGACATCTGTTTGCACTTACATCACTTACTCATCTTCCTGTTTGAGAATCAATAGCTTTTGTCTACTATACATACTCTTCTCCAATGTTCATCATATTAAAAGGAAACCAAACCCAAACCTATTTTGGTGTGATGTGAGGGTTGGTGCAGTGAACATAGAAGTAGGGTGCATTGTACACATTCGTCTGGTTTAATTGCATAAGAAAGGGATTCCACCTTTCATTTAGTTCCTGACTGAAGCCTACAAATGCTGAAGAGTGGACAGGTTTTACCCTTAGTTTGTCTTGGGTTTGGTGTTTGTGCAGAGGTCTAACATCAGTTAACACTGTATTTTAATGCAGGTGATTTAGTCTGTAGAGCTGCTTCATTTGTCGTTCACTTATGTACTACTTGAATAAAGGTACTGCCAGATAAACAAATGTTAGAGGTATCTGGGAAAGCACTTCAGGAAGTGTAGATTAGAAAAAAACTGTCCAACTTTCTGAAAGGGTGTAAAACCAGTGTTGTACCACCATTTTTCGTGACAATCCTAGAAAAAATAAGGGTTGAATACTGCTTGTCAACTTTAGACACAGTGGCAGAAAGAAATGTGGTAGTATGTTACAGAATTTATCATAATGGGGGATTGATATTGATAAATAGGTTGAATATAATAAAGCAGGTAATATGGTTAAAAAACCTTAATGAAAGAACTGTAATGCTTCTTCAAACCAAACATACTGCTTAACAGTAATTTTTTTTTTGGCACTTACCATTGCTGTGCTTTTAAGTAATGCCAGTTTCTTTATAATTTTTTTTTTCTTTTGAAGCCATTGCAGATTGATCTGTTCTGCTCAAGAGCACTTGGCTGGTAGTGCTACATTGTGTATGTGCTTAAAATATATGTAAAAATGTGAAAACGCTTCCAAACCTAGTATAGCAAAATTGGTAATTTTGAGACTGACTGTGTAAATGTGCCTATTTAAAAGTTTTTTTTATCAATGAGGTTAGTGTTGCAAAATCCTAGAAGGACTGAAAGATCTGGTTTTAATTTCTTTGTAGAGACCTGCTCCAGTTCAGAAATGCAACAGGATCAAAAAGGGCCCAGGAGGTGACTGAAATTTTGTGCTGTTTAAATGCTGAATACCTGAAAGCTCTGAACCTTTGGTACAGGGTTTTCCACACAACTCTATAACCCTTCCTCTTTCCCTAGGGCTTAGGATAGAGGGAACTACTAGCAGAAGCGGGGTGTGCTTCTGGGGTCCTTTCCTGTCCTCTTGGAAGTGTAAAAGTTTTTTTTTTAAATAAATTAGAAATACATCTTTAGTGGAAAATCAGTACACTGGAATCAGATTTGAAATTGTGGGAATCACCTTGTTCAAGAAGAATTGTCTGTGTGAATTGCATGTGGGCATGGCAGTGGTGGTTTATTGCCACCATCTCCCATATTTCTCTTCAGTCTTATACTTGCCTTTGGTTCTCATCAGTTTTTGCAATGTACCTTTGTCTGAATTATATTTTCCTGTCCACCTCTTGTGGTGTCAAATCTTCTTCAGCTGTGATCCTGTGTGAACCCTGGTATTGATTTAAAAGTATTTAATTTGTCTTGTTTGACAGTGTGAACAAGGGAAAAAAAAGAAAATGGTCATTGTTCTTTGCCTTTTTTGAATTCTCAAGGTCTTTCATTTTATCTGGAAACCATGCAAGGGAGACAGGAGAGTGGACTGACCTTAGAGGCACAAACAGCTCAGCTGGTGGAATGGGGGCTATTAATTGTGTCCATTATCTTCTCACTGATACTATCTTTAGGGGGATAAGATGTTGTTACATTGCACAGTCCCCAAAGTGGAGCAAGTGTTGGGAATGACAAGTGGAAGTCCTCTGTAGTTATGAGAAAGTAAGACAATTGAGTGTCTGTGCCAAATGCTTTAGATAATATGGGTCTTTCATCTATGTAAAGAGTCTTCAGAGCTCCTAAGGGGAATGATACTGTATGATTCTACGTGAAAGCGGAAAAGCAACCCTGTTTTTACAATTGTCACAATTTTAGTGAGGATCTGATAATAGAATTACAGAATTATTGTGTAGGTTGGAAAAGACCCTTAAGATCATTGAATCCAACTGTTTGCACAGCAGATTGATACTCCAGCTCAATCTTGGTGTTGGCTGTGAACTTGCTGGGATCCTCTTGTGCAGATCATTGGCAAAGACACTGAACAGGACGGGGCCCAGTACTGAAGAGCACCACTGGTGACCAGACGCCAACTGGATTTAACTCCATTCCCCACCAATCTTAGGGCTTGGCCATCCAGACAGTTTTTTTACGCAGTGGACAGTGCACCCATCCAAGCCATGAGCAGCCAATTTCTCCAGGAGAATGTTGTGGGAAACAGTGACCAAAGCTTTACTAAGTTCCAGGCAGACAACATCCCAGCCATTTCCTCATCCCATAAGTGGGACAAGGTCACCTTGTCATAAAAGAAGATCAGGTTGGTCAAGTGAGAACTGCTTTTCCTAAAGCCGTGCTGGCTGGGCCTGATCCCCTGGTTATGCTGTATTCATGCTTTTTTTCCCCAAAAGTTCCAGATCCCCAGATTGCTCTCTTATGTCTGTACCTCTGTTTTCTTAGTGAGAAAGCCTGCATTTGCGTGAGTGTGCAGGTAGGTATATATGTTTGGGGTTTAGGCATAGCAAATAATTAAAGAATAGACATTAATATAGCTCTAAACAAGCAGCAAATGGGAATCTAGTACCTATTAGACAAAGTCATGATTCTATGGGGTCTAACTCATTGATTTGGAATCTTTGGGGTTGAGTTTCCTGACTGTAAAAGTGTGGGAAGGATGCTCTACACAGAAATTTCTACAAGAAAATTCCTCGAGAGGATTCCTTCTGTACCGCCTGAGCAAAACTTTTCTCACAATTATGGAATACATAAAATTGAAGGTCATGTTAAACTATCCACATTGACTTGTAGTTTTTTTGGAAAATACTTTGTGATTGAAGAGTAGCTGCATGCTGTGTTTGTTAGTGCAGGCTTTTTTTCCCCATGATGTTTACAAATATGGATTATTGCCATAGAAACCAAATGGTCATTTCATGACTCATGTTTTGACATGCTCAGTCTTCATTTCTTGGTAAGATCTTTTCATCTGTGCAATTTGTTTCAGTGTGATAATGTTCTATCAGCTTGATTTGTTCGTGCAGGATTGGTCCTGTTTAACAACAGTTAAATGTAAGGTAGTTAAAAATATGTATTTTTTAAACTTGTTAATGCTTTGGAAGTTTTCAGAAAAAAAGAAATATCTACCAAATCCCTTGACTGATGATAAATGCTCCTGGGAAACCCTGCTTAGGAACAACTCTTGGTGTTGAAGTTGTGTTTACTATCTGGGTGAACTGTAAGTTGTGGTTTTTCTGTGGTTAGAATTAAAAGTGGTCAACTTGTCACATAACTTGGTTTTTGGTGTTTTTTGAGAAAAGATACACAGATTCTTGTGTGTATTAGCAGGGAAGCAGAAACTGCAAAGACAGATCTTCATGCAACAATATAATCCTTTTAAAAAACTGAACAGATGTTCGTGGCCTGTATACAACTATTTTTCCATATACAGAGGAAGGCAACAAGCTCAGTGCCAAGAAATAACAAAGTAATAAAAAATAGTCGAAATTCCAGCTGGAGGCATGTGATCTGTCCTTATATGTGCACTGTTTCACTTATGTTTGTCATTGTGACCCTGCACATTTTTGCATGTAAAGTCCTGATAAAATTTTGTCAGAAATTTTTCTTAGAATAAATCAAAGTGTTAATCCAGTGGATTCTCAGTTGGGTCAGGGAAGAGGGGCTGGACTTGCACTTCAGTTTATTGTGTAGACAAACCCCCCATTCTTAATATAACCAACAAGGCAAACCCAAGTATCCTTTAATGTAAAATGAATAAATTAATCAGATTAACTTGGAATTTCAGTTTTTGACAAAGGCTTCTTGGAGTTTGAACTTTGAGAGCACGAGGAAGGATTGTTCCGCTGCCTGAAATCTCAAGCTGCAACAGACCCACCTTGTTCAACCATCTTTGAATGCCCTGGTGAGACTGTCATGTGCAGAGAGTCAGTATGATTTGAACTGGAATGTAGGATGCATTAACTGCAAGTTTAATGAAGAAAATGTATTTCTTTCCATGGTATAAAATGAGAAACCGGATACTTTCAAGCTGGAGAAAAATGGCTCACAAGTCATGTAACACTTAGAGGAACAGAGGTGCCCCAGGGGGTGGCATCATGTATTGTTTATGCCATTTATGTAATCAGTGCATTGTGTGTGTACAAATAATACTGTTTCTCTAGACACTTTCGTTCTTTGGTCATGGGTTATTCTGTGATTCTGTGCTTTCCCTATCTTTGGAGAAATTTGAAGAGTTAGTGCTGTTCCTAAACTATGAGAAAGGGTAAACCAGTGGTACTGACTATAGGAAGTAACACAGTTATTTTCATATAAATGGGTACTTTATAATTTGATTTATAATTACGGAAACAGTAAAGTGCTGGAAGCTTTGGATGATGATAAAGCCTTGATGCTGTGGTAATTAAAATATCCAAACCGTTGCTTACAATTATCTCTTCTTAGTAAGCAACATACATTTTTCATAGCCTGCTGTGCTGTCTTTTATTCTTGCAGTGAGAAACAATTCCATTATTCCCCTATCCCACCCGCATTTGCTGCAGAAAGGTCATGTGTTATATAAGCATGAAGACTAAGAATGATTGTCAGAGGGCCAGTGGTGGGATGCTCTCTGTTCAGGGAGCTCCTATTTATGCAGACCCTAGGGATTCTGTTTGTATCTGCTGCTGAAGATAGGTCTTGTCTTTGGAGAGCTGTCCTAAGGTTCTTCCTTAGCCATGCTGCTGCCAGCTGAAACTTGATTGGAGCTTTGGAGAATTTGCATTTTTCTGCAGCTTTGTGTGAGCAGTATAGCTGGGAGAGTGATATAATGAAGCTGTTTTATACTGAAAAGCTTTCATGTTGTTTTGTGTCTTCACTATTTTTCATTTATAGGCTTTGGACTATGCAGCAGTAGCATGGGAGGACTAAAGAATTAATTTGAATCTTTGTGCCCTTGTTCTTTGGATAATGTGGCTGAATAGAAACACAAACAGCGACTCTGATACTGCTGGCAGGGATTCAGAGCTTTGGACATGAACTCATTTAGAGTAAGAACAGAAGAGTAAACTGTCTCCCTGAGGTCTGCTCCCTGCTGAGCAGTAGATGTCTGGCAGAGAAGGTCCATACAGTATCTTCTCCAAATATTCTTTGCTCATTAAGTGCTTGCCAGCATCCTTCAGCAAGCTGGCCACCTCAAGTGTAGCATTATGGGCATAATGGCAGTGTAGTGTAGGAAGAGATTGAGGGAGATAAAAGAAGAGTCATCACAGAATTACAGAACTCTTTGGGTTGATGGGGCCTTAAAACCCATCCTGTTTCACCCCCTGCCATGGGCAGGGACATCTTCCACTACACCAGGCTGCTCCAAGCTCTGTCCAACCTGGCCTTGAACACTTCCATGGATGGGGCAGCCGCAGCTTCTCTGAGCAACCTGTGCTCCATCCAACACACAGGAGAGAATTTCTTTCTGATATCTAATCTAGACCTCCCTTCTGCCAATTTGTGAGTTTGTCCTGGCCCAGCTGCTCCAAGATTATTGCTTCACATTAAAGTTATAGTGAAAATACAGCTAAAAGCCAGAAGGAAACTGTTCCTTGTTTGAGGAGAACTGTCTTGGGCCAGCTGTGTTATCATAGGTAACCTCAGAGGTTATGCTGAGGGAGCATCTTGTTTAAAGCTCTCTTTGTCTCTCTGTCAGGAAATCACAGACAAGCTTGATTGATATTAAATCACTTTCTAATCTGAAATATGTCTGCTGTCAGGATAAACATCCCAGTAGATCAAGAAAAAATATTTAAGGAAAAAATTAAAGCAGAAGCAGCAAACAGAAGCTGTTTTACACTCAGCTTTTCACAAATACTTCCTTTGCAGGGTTCTATCAAATCTTCTGATCTAATAAAAATGTGCTGAATTGCCATAGTGATTGCTATCCTATGACAGCTATTTATGACTTATTTTCTGTCTCCTTTAAAGTATGAGTTTTTTTCCTTCAGCTGGAGTGTGGACCCTCAACTGAGGATGATTTAGTCATCTTTAAGCCATCTATGCCATTTCAGAAAAATCAAGTCACCCTGAATTTAGTCGATCCAAATTATGAGTTATAATTACAGTTAACAAGTGATATTATCAATAAACTAATAAAATTTCTTTTTAACCAAGTATGATCTGGTTTTGGCTTTTTTGCTTACATCAGTGATGAGCCTCTTGGAAGGAAAGGTACTATTGAGTAGCTCAGTTACCTCACCTCTCAAAGGCTCCTGGAGGCTTCCTGAAATTCTTCTGAATAATCCTCTGCGTGTCCAAAGCTCTGAGAATAGAAGAAGGGAAAGCAAGAGGCAGGAACTTCCAGAGAGGTGTTGGGAGTGTGATGGAGCTTGGACCTCTAGAGGAGCCTTCAGCTCTATATAACCCAGGGGTCATTGTCTTGTTGTGACTCTGGGCTGTGGAAAAGGGGTGGAAATAGCCTGCATTTTCCACTCCTTCAGAGGCACAGGCAAAAAGAGCTGTCTCTTTTCCTCTGTATTAATTTTCCATTTCCAGCACACATAATGCATGCATTGAAAACCTGTTGGTGTCTAATACTAAAAAGATTTCACATGTGAGGAAAAGAACACAATTCTAAGAGTAAATACCTGTACTTTAGAACTGTCTCAAGTCAGGAGTGTCCTGGTCTGTAAAGCTCTCCAGTATATGTGCTTACATCTTTAAAGAAAGTAACATGTGTTTGTAACTTACTGCATGATAAAGATGAAAGTGGTTTAATATATAGTGTGTTAGATCTATGTAAGTGCATTTTACATATATATGTGAGTGTGATGTCTTCCCACTGTATGGGAGCTACAGTGCAAGGCAGATGCACCTCACTGGTGAAAGTAATGGAGGATGATTTCCAGATGTTTAATGCTTGCTTTGGCAAGAGGCAGAAAGTACTGGAACATGCATTGGCGGCAACAAAGGAAGGGAAGGACCTGATGTCAGAGGCATCGAGCCTGGTGACAAGCAGAGCAGAACATGGAAAATGGAGCCATGTGGGGAAGGAAGAGCCAACATGACAGTATGGCTGCTGTCACTGAGTCTTGGAATTATAGTGGTGACTGGCAGAGAGTGCTGGGAGCCTACTTCAGAAATTAGGACTGAGATTAGAGAAGTTGTCCTTTACTCATTTTTACTATTTTTTTTTTTTCCACAATGATAGAAAATTCCATTTAAACCTGGAGACTGAGGTTTGAATAACTTTGGGTATGCTTTGATTTTACATTTTCACTGTAAAGTGCAGGGCCTTCCTATGAATTTGTACAGTGCAGAGCACAAAGCATCCTTGATATCAAATGAAGCCTTAGGGTACTACTGTAGTATACATACTGAGTCATTGTGCTAATAATACATTTCTGGACTGGCATGGGTTTTCATGTTGAATAGCTGGCTGGTTTCAGAAGTGGAATCTGGCTCCTCAGTGAAGCAGTTTCTGGCTGGTGAACCACCTGCTTGCTGTAAGGTTTCCGTAGGCACCTCTCTGGGGCTGCTGTCATTTTCAGTGTTCATGCCAACACTCCACAGCTTTACCACTTTTTAGCAAAACACACTTTTTGGTTTGCTTTGTTGTTGTTTTTTGGAGAGCAAGGTGAGATGATGGGGAGAGAAGAGCTAAATCTTGATCTCTTCAGGCTGTGCATGTTTGCCCTTATGTAGAGTGCCAGGGCCAACTGGTGTAAAAGGCAATGCTTTAATTTTTGTTAGCGATATCATTCTAGTGGTTTTTAAAATGAGGGTATGGAGAACTTAGTTCTTGGGGTTGGCTTTTTTTTTTTCCTCCAGCTGTTCTCTGTTTCTTCAAGCCTTTTCTGGTTTCCTAGGAAACCTCTGCAGTATGGAATTTATCTATTTTACAGGCAGTTTATTTTGTTTGTGTTTGAATGTAATGAACGTGGAAAGTAAATATTTGGTAATTTAAATCTCCCATTCAGGAGAGTACTTTAGAACCTAACTTGAGGCACATGAATAGTCTTATTTATTGTAATGAGACAACTTATACCTTTATTTTATTTTCTCCCTAATAAATGAAAAATTTAATTACTTCAGTTTTTCTTTTAAAAGAGGGCAATAAACTTCAGGGTCTTTCATTACACAGCCCAGTTTCTGGTTTCACAGGAAACCAAGGGAATATCAGTGATTTTGGTTTGAGTTTGCTTTATGCTCAAATCTGACACAATAAAAGGTTCTTGCATCATCTCAGATATACATGTACAGAAGAACATGGAAGTTAAGGCTTTTGGGGTTCTCAAGATGATCTGTCTGCCTAATAAAGCTTAATATAATAGATGAATTCCTGGTAAATTTTTCATGAAGCTACAAAGAGATACAGAAAGGGCTTAAGTTTGGGACAGACTTCAGCATGCCTTAGTCTGGAGAGTGACTTGGCATTTGGTGCTTCTAACCTCCTGATCTGTAGCTCTGTCTGGAAGAATGCTGTGGGACCCCTCGGCTGGAGTGATGATAGCAGAAGGGAATGTGACTGCCTGGAAAGGGGATGCTCCTATGGTCCCATTTCTAACAGGATACAGCTGTAACTTTGTCTGAGTCCTATAAATGTCAGTGAGTGTTGACTCAATGCCATGGGAAGAAACTTTCTGGTGTGACAGTGCTCTGCCTTCCTTTTACTGGGACTGGAATCACACCTGAGTGATTCCTGACATGCATGCAGTTTCAAAATGCCATTGAAGAGAGCACAACCCTGCTGCTGCTCTTCATGACTGCGTCCACATCCCTGCATTCAAAGCCCAAGTTACATCATTGGTACTACCTGCCAATTCCTGAGCTCTCTTGAGAAAAGGAGTAAGACATTCTGCCAGCGCTGCTTTTTTTTTTTTCTTTTAAGTCTAGTTACCCCATTGGTTAAATGTTTAAACTTCTGAAAAGGAGTCTGCAAATATAGCTGAAATGCAGCACTGCTTTTGAGCTAAAGCTGGTCTGTGGGCTGAAATATGAGTTGGAGTGAAAGCATGCACTTTTAAATAGTATTGCTACCCAGACTTAATATTCACCAATACTCAAATTAACTGGGATGGTCTTGGGATGCAGTAGTATAGCTCCTGGAAATGTATAGCTTCCTCAAATAATGCCCTCTGGGCTTTGCTCTTGGACATAGCTGGGAGACACTGTGCAACACTACAGTGCAATACTGTAGGGTATTACAGTAGAGGTATAGGCTGTGCTGAGCCCATGTTTAAAGACATTTACCCAGTTTGTCCTTTTGTTTTCACCTTCACACAAGAAAAAACGGTTGTGGCTTTAATGGATGCCTGTTATCTCCCAGTGTAATCATATGAATCTGAATCTGGTTAGGATTAATGGAGTGGTTCATCTTCTGACTTTCAGTTGTTTACTTTGAAAACATAGATCTGGGGCTGCTTTAGTAAAAGGATGCACTTCTACTGAAGTTAATTTTTAGTTTGTCAGAACTGTCACCTTCACTAAACTGGTTGCCGAAACCAAAACATTAGAATTATTTTTTTACCCCAAAGTAGGTTTTATTTCTTCATGAGATGGCTAAATAAGTCTTATTCTTGTGTGCATATACTTTCTTTCTTTCTCTCTCTCTTTTTTTTTTTTTTTTTCCCCCATTAAATCTCCTCCCTTCCGGAGGCTGAAAGACTGAAATTCCTCCTTGAAGTTTGCAAGACTTAGAAAATTCTAAGTAACTTGTTTGTACAATGGAATGCAGCTCACAATGAGATGTAAATACCAGCACTCTGATCCTCTGGCTTTTGCTTTTGTCTTGAATTATAACTATTTATTGAAATGGCAGAGTGAGCTTTAGGACATTCTGTCAGAATCAGGCAAGACAAATAGCTAATTATTATGACCCCTTTTGACATCTAATAAACTGTGAAGTTTGAGGCTAGATCTTGCTTAGGCCTGGTTCTTTTAGTATTTGTCTCAGGAGGCAAGATTTTTTCACAGGGATGGGGGTGGTACAAGTTTGTTAGATTTTTAAGGGGGATGGGCAAGGGTTTATTTTTTTTCTCCTTCCTCCTGGAGTTATTTAGCATAAGGAAGATGAAGATTTCACAAGGGATTTCAGAGCTAATGCACAAGAAGCTTCTCTTGCCCTTTGTGTGTCCTGTTAAAACAATGCTTCTTGTACTGCTTGCCTTGCTCTGACAGGACATCAACAAATGGTGTAGGACAAGCCTGGTTAAGGCAAGTTTAATAAAAGAAATTGCAGGTGGATCTGTCTGGCAGTAGCCTCTGTCACACTGAGAAACTTATCTTCAGTTTGGTTAGGAATAGAATGATGTTTTGAGACTATAGATATGAAAAAGAAAAAAACATCTGCTGTGTAAGTTATTACAGACACAGTTACAGCGATTATATTTTTGGGCAATGCAGCACAATATCTTCAGGCATCTAAAATGTTTCTTTCAAGTCTTAATGAACTAAACATAGCCCCTGTCCCTGAGGGTGGTGTAGGCATGTGCCATTCTCTGCTATACATTTCTGTAGCCCAGTAGGAGATTTGAGGCAGTAAGAAATTACAGGTCTATTATCCCTAGTGATAGATGTACTACTAAAGAACACAAAGTATTTCCTCCAAATGCCTTTTTTTTCCTGTTCTAGCTTACACTACTGTTCTTGTTGTTGGTTGTTTTGGTTTTTTGTTGGGTTTTTTTTTTAAATTTCCATCCTGTGGGAAACTTGTAGGAGCCTGCAACCAGACAGTTCTGGTTTTGGAAATGAGATTGTCTTCATACAAAATGCCTGAAGGGTAATGTTCTCCTTTTAGTCCAACTAAATGCATAATGAGTTTTCCAGTACCTGTGTTAGTAAACTCACAGCCCTATGAGGAAGAGTCTGACATGCTTGCAAAATTCAGGTTTTTGAAGCCTGTGAAATTTCTGGCATGTCACATGTGGCTAAAGCTCATGGCATGTGTTGCACCAGAACTTCAGACCGTGTTTACTCAGAGAAACTTTTTGCAGAAAGAAATGTGAGTAGTATGGACCCTAATGTGGACTGTTTGGTCAGGGCATGAATATTCCTTTCCTAATAAAAAGGAAAAATTTGGTAATCCCTTGAACAGGCTGGTCTATATGTTATGCAGTCTGCAAAGGAATATAAAAACAGAACAGAGAGCAGAAAGAAATTATTGCAGTTCTTTTTGATCCAAACTGACTTTGCATTTCTGATTTAGGATTATTCTCTGAATCATGGGGCATTTGAATTCTCTGTTTTCCTAACACGTGAATAGTTCAGCAATTACCTGAATTTAATCAGTTACTGTGTAGGAAAGTTTCCCACTCTGTTTAAGGTGTAACCTACATTCATAAGAAGTTAATATTAGGGAAGATGGTACCAGGACATCAGGTGCTTGAGGCCTGATTGAAAGGGGGTACATTTGTAAAGCTGGTTCTGGAGCCTGTGTGAAGCACAGCCTGGCTCCTATGTAGTGCACTTCTGAGGCAGTATTATAAGCTCTCCTGGTCTCTCAGGCTTGACACTAAAATGGCAGGAATATTCAAATGCTCAGTTGCAGGGGAAAGTTTTGCAAAAGACTGCTACACATTTTTGTGTGCTGTCCTGTTTGAAAGAAGATGCTGCTGTAACCGGGTGGGTGATTTGACATCAATGCTATTCTGTGCTTTCAGTGTTTATTACCAGGTATGCATCTGAGATTTAATTTATTGCCCCTGAGAGATTCTCAAGAATAATTATGCTCTGAATAAAGCAGTCACAGGTTTTGTACCTTAGCAGTTGGCTCTTCTGTCTCTGTGCCTTTATCACTGGGTCCCTCGGAGTGTATTCTTTTTACACAGCTTTCCAGTGATGAATGAGCTCCTTTTCCATATTGCCCTCAAGCTGTTAATTACATCAATCTAGCTACACACAGTGATGAGGTGTGCATAGAAAATTTACTTAATGGAGGGACTTCATACAGTGAAGCTTACAGTGCAGTTAAATTGAAATTATGCAGCAGTTATGGGAAATACATGGTTAGTTATGCCCTATGCTGTGCCTTCCCTCAGCTCTGTGCCATGAAAGAAACACATCATCTGTATCATTCACTCCAAATTTGTTTTTGGTGTAGATGAATTACTTTGAGAGTAAAAAGGGACAACTAGTTTCTTTAATATGTATTGATTCCCATTAGTGAAACAAACAGAAGACCAGTGCTTGATTGCTGATCCTAATTATGATCCTGAGTTGATTCTTCCATAGGAAAACCAGAATAAACGTACACTTTTATTGTTTGTCTTTATAGATCAGCATGAAAGTAAGAAAAGTGATTAATTTCAAGTTAATATTTTGAACAGTGAAATTTTATTTTCACAACCAAGGTGCTCGTGAAGTGGAAATTTGATTCTGATTGGCACTAACTACCAACCTTAGATATTTTGCATGTAGTGCAAATAGTATTCACTGAAATTGTTTGAGGGAGAACCACCTCTGCAGATTTTGTGTATAACTGAGATGGTTAACACTTTATTTGAATGTGATATTTACAGGTTTATTGTACAAGAAAAATTTTGGCTGAGAAAATGATGAGTGAAACTTTTTTTTTTTCTTTTGTTTTCACCTTGGAGCTCCCAGGAGTTTCACATTTTTTATTTGTTTTTCCTCTGGTCTTCAGTATGTAGTGTAAATTCAGGGCTTGGTAACCAGTGGTCTTTGGAAAATTGCTTAGAATTTTTTCCCTTTCACCAGAAGAAGTTGGGCTTGATGTCAATGCTGAGACCCAGGAGGAGTTACTGATCCTGAGGTGACATCCAGGCTGCCACTGTGTGTGATAAGCTCTCTTCTTTTAGGCTGGTACCTTTAAATGCCAAGCCAATCTTTGTAATTCCTGAATTTGACACAGAACGAGTGAGATAAGGGCAAGCCACCATTTATTTACTTCAGCTTTCATGATGGAGCCTGTCCCAGGCTCTAGGCAACCTGCCATCAATTATCCATACAATTCATAACAAAAAAGGCAAAAAAGCAGTAAACCATACCCATGCTTGCCAGCTGCCTTAGCTTAGGGGTAATGAAATCATCCAGCCCCTCACATTCCCTTAGCCCTGTAACTCTGCCCCTATCAAACATTTGTTCCATAGACAAGCTATGTCTCTATTGGAGTTAAAAATGTACATGTTAATATATTCCAACAGATCATGAAATTTCCTAGTTTTGAAAGCTGGCTGTGCCAAGCTCCTCTTCTATAGACTATAATTTCCTTTCTGAAGAGAGAAGGAGCATCTGGACCTACTCAGTCCCCGGCACAGAGCTCGTCCACGTCAGCAAACTGGAGCTTCAATGTGGCTGCCCAGGGTCAGCTGTGGACTGCCTGGAATCTCCTTATTAAACAAGCCCAGAGTTTTGGACCTGGACCAAACCCCTAGAACTGAACATGCTGGGACATTTGAAAAGTCCTGTTTCTATACCAGAACTCAGTTGCAAAAGGTCATTGATGCATGCTGCAGACATTTCCCTGTGTGCTCCAAGTCTCAGATTTTGAGTGCAAAGTCTTATCCAAGCATAACTATGATTAAAAACCCAATTAATGGAAGGGTCTTCTTTTATTAATTTCTCCAGTGGACAAGGGAATAGACTGTGTTTAACTTTCTGATCTTAAACTGTCAGTTTAAGATTGTCTTGGTTTCTTTAGAAAAATTTGTTTAGAACTTATATTCTTAGCCACTGGTGCTTGATGGACATTTTCCAGCAATTAAACTTCTCTCAAAGGCCATACTTGAATTGTGGTAACATAAAGTTATAATTTGGCATGAATGGTAGATTATTAATTTGGGGACAGGCTGGTGTGATATCTAATTTCAGTCCTGGTTCTTTCTCCATGGCTCTTTCTAGATGACTGTTCTTCTGACTTTGCTAAGAGAAAATACAGTAACATTATTCTTGGCACTAAACCCAAGGATTGTTGGCTACTGCCATGCTTGGGTAGATGGAGACATACAAATGGGATCCTCAGTACACATTAGTCAGGGAGATTGGAACAAGATGCTTCCACTGGACAGCAGTTTTCTCCTGACCTGATTGCCTCAAAAAACCCCTACCCCACACTAAAACCCCAATCTTCTTATCCCCCCAAAGGAAAACTCAGCACCAGTCTGGGTTTTCTGGTTTTCAAGGTGCTTTGTGGGCAGCCAAGTCCCACCCAGGATGTTTCTGAAAGGTTTGGTTGAGCAGTGCTGAAGCAAGGACACATCTGCAGTGGATTCTCTGGGGTTGGTTTTCAACACCAAATAATTTTTCAGGATATTTTTCCTTTGATTGCAATTTCATACTTAGGTTACTAGTGCATGAAAAAATGTACTGTCAAGTCAGATCATTTGACTTTACTGACATTACTGTTTGAAAGAGGCAGATCTTGGAATAGGTCTTCATCTGGTGTAAATTACAATGCTACCATAACTTCAGTGGAATAATTTATGCAAGCTAAAGGTCTGCAAGATTACCCAGAGACCAGGTGTGCCACATGTTCTGTGTTTTACCCCATTGTCTGTCAAATTGTGATGTATTAACAACTGATGAGTTTCCATTGTGGTGTGTATGGCTAATGCTAATCATAGTTAGCAGTCATGCAATGAAATTCTTATCTTTACGAAGCTTACCTTGCATGTAAAGGACATGCATGAATTTGGAAATATTTCCTAACCTCCAGGCTGTAATTTGGGGTTAGGAGAAGCTCCCACATCGCATACACACTTCTAAACTGGAAAAACAACTGAAAATGTAACAAGTTGTTGTGAGCTAATTTTTGGGTTCCAGCAGAGCCCTGAAAATCCTGAATTAAGGCTTGGATTAGGGTGTCCTTCAGTTGTTGTGATATTGTTACTGAGATTTGTAGTTCTTTGTCCTAACTGGAGAACATGAAAAATAACTTTTCTTCCCTCCTGGGTGAGAAGCTGGGCCCCGGTATGGCCTCATATTGAGCGATCAGTGGATGCCATTTCAGGTATCACGTGATGTTGTATGGGACGACAGCTGAATTTAGAGCCCCATGAAGTTTGCATCAGCAATGAGGATTATGAGGAATGAAACAGACAGGCTTCAGTGTGTTAATTCCCATTTAGAAGTAGATAACTTAGTATTTTCACTGATACCACTGTGAATGTATTGACAGAGGAGCAGATCTTTTTGCCTGGCCCCTCAGGGGTTGGGTAAGTCCTCACTAGGACTGCAAGTGTTGCCTTAGAGTCTGTGATATTAGTAAAATTACTAATAGTACTACCTAAACATAACTGTAGGAGGCTTGTCTCCTCCTGACTGAAATGTTTTGTTATTTAAATAAAGCATTGGGATATCATCAAGCTTGTGGTCCACTGAAATGAATAAAATTAGGCAAATTATGTCCATGTTGTTTTTTTCTGTAGGTTAAATCAGGAAGAAAAGCAACTGATAAGATTAATATCGAGATAAGTGAACATTTGAAGTTCTTGAGATCGTGTAATCTCCTGATTGCTACAGAGCTGTTCTTAATAGGCTGGGGCAAATGCTGAAGTGTGTGTAAACAAATCTGTGTATGCATATGTGGGGCAAAAGTAAGAAAAACATTTACTGTGTTTATGAATGAATATTACAGTGTATCACTTCAAAAGAAAAGCAAGACATTGTGAATGTTGGCATAGTGAACTGGCATTCCCCCCCCCCAGTTTTAATGGAAATGTTTAGGAATAACTTATGCTTTAGAATTTCTTTCTCTTCTGGTCAAACTGCATCTCCAAAAATCTGCATCTCCAAAAATAGGCCTAAAATAGTATAAAATAAATTTAAGTTAAACCTGAAAAAATTAAGCTCTTTTTAGTCAGCAAATTGAATTACTAGACAAAAATGTACTTAGAAGTCAGGCTTTTTACCATGGGAGAATTCCTTAACTGATGTCCCTGTGGAAGTAGTCCTCAATGAAATAAGCACCCCCCATCTCTTCCACGAAATCTGTAACTACTGTCTCTAGAGCCAGAAAGGTTTCTATCCTTGCTAGAGAACTACCATGGATGTTTCCAGTATTGCTGACTTGATTCAAAAATTATGTAAACAAGAAAAGTGGACATGGAGCCAAAGAATTCACAAGCTGTGAAACTCAAATGGGGGAAGAATTGATTCCCATGTTGAGAGGAGACATTTATTGTTTCACTGGTTCCTTTCTTTGCAGCATCACATGGCAGCACTGAATTGTTGGGGGAAAAAAAGGAGAAAGGGAAAAAAGGGGAAAGGGAAAGTACGTCTTTCTTTCAACCTTGTGCTAAATCAGCACAGATTTTAATTAAAACTTCGTAATTTTCTGGTTTTTTAAGGTCTTCAATTTCTGTGTTACTTAGTGTTCTCTGGAATTGTCCCAGAACTTAGGAAACAATATGGTTGAATATAAGTTACTGTTTTATTAAACAATATTGGTGTATTGGTTAATAATATGCCTTGTGTTCCAGAACAAAAATAATCACGAAAACATACATTAAAAAAAAAGAATTAATGGCATGATCTGCTTTTGTATTTAATGACTAATTATAATGGGATGAGATATGTTTCTTCATTTCTATAAGTAACTCTCTTCCCTCTTTTTTCCCCCCCAGTTGATAAACATAGTTTGGGAAAATGGAAATACGAAATATGATACTGACATCAGCTTTCAAAAATTCCATTCTGACAACCACTTTCTATACTTCCATTAGATCCTGACAGAAGTGCAGTCAAAATATTTTGCAGCCAGTGCAGGAAGGCAGGAAACACTGTTAATCTTTGTGGGCTGGGGTGTTTATTTTTATAGCTATGGATTAAAGCTCTCTCCTGTAAGTTGGCAGGAGGAGACCCTTATTTGATAATGCTTAGCAACTTGGCATCACATCGGTTTCCACAATTGCCTTTCCGTGTATTTCACTGCAGCTGTTTCTTTTCCAGTGATCCACGTATTGCACTCTGAGCTACCTGAGATGAAATCCTTGTACTGTGTTAACAGGTATCTCTCTTGTGGGTATAATGGTGGTGAGGCCCTTTTAAAAAAAATTACTTTCTGTGTCTTTATAAATGAGTTAAAAGTGTAGGTCTTGATTTGGAAACATTTCTGACTCTAAGTATGTTTGTCACTCCAGTGTATGGAAGAAACACTGCAGGTTCTGGCTTGTATTTCTGGAGAGTCAACATAAATGCTTAATTAAACAACAACAAAATTGTGCTTTCCAATTGTAAGGGCTCTTTGGTTATGATGAAAGTGGCATAAGAGACTCTGTAGCGCTTGATCTTTTTTTCATGTGACAAAAGTTTAATGTGGAGAAATCATATTTCTCTTCATTATGGAGGGGACTAATGATAAAGTTTATACAGTAGAGAAAAGAAGCAAAAGTTACTGTGTAGTGTTTGAGAGTAAAATCTGTTCATAAAGTATACCCAGAAAGTTTAAAACCCTCCCTGGGGAGTGTGTGTGTATGAAAATGGGAGTTTCCACTTAGAGTCAACTTCAGCACCTTTGAGGCAGCCAGAAGCCATTTCTTCAATTGAAACAACCACACCAGAGGATGGAATGTCCTTGCAAAAGAATTCCTGTGAGGAAAGGTACCAAAAAGGTGGGACATCTTTATTTGTGTTAGACCATCACTCATGAGATGAAATCAGACTGAAGTTGTACCTTTGCTTACCTGTTGTCTTCCGTCAGGATCAAGCTGTAATTTGTTCAGGGTGACAAAATGGGATGTGCAGTGTATTACAGAGACCTGGCTTTGAAGAGCAGGCACAAATCACTTTGTAGTAAAACTGAAAAAAAACCCAAACCAAAACAAAAAAAAACCCAGATACTTGTGGAGCATCTCAGAAAAAAACAGATTTTTCTTTATTTTTCAGTGAATGAAAGGTAGGTAGTTGAATGTGTCCTTTTAATACCACTGTTATTAATGTCTCATGTGATATAGCTGTATTTCTAAGGAAGAGATACCTCATTAAAAAAAAAAAAATCTCTAAAATACTTAAAAAAAAATATTAGCAGAATATGCTCAGCAGAAGATGTAGTTCAAAATCTGGTGAAATTAAGTCCTCTTGAATACTTTTAAGACATGACCAGAGAGGCAGATAAAATACAGTATCACTCCTGGGATAAAATTCTGGGAACAAATTTCTTTCCAGGAAACAACTAAATGACTTCTCACAATGTGTGATTGGGCAAGCAATGGTGAAATTACAGAATCATAAAATATCTTATGTTAGACAGGACCTGCCAGGACTGTGGAGTCCAACTCCCGTCGTAACATTAACACCAAAATCATCATTATTATTGAGAAGCAAATAAACTGAGCAAAGCAATAGTGTTCAGTCTGATATTGAAAATCCTTTGAAATTTTATAAAAGCTATTAATTTATATGAATCAGATGTTAAATAGAATCTAGCTAAAAAGAAAGTTGAATTTTTCTTTCCAGCTTAGTGCAGACTAAGGTCAAATTTCTGCAAAGTGACCTCTAGCTGGCCTGCCAAAAGAAAAAAAAGGAGGAAGGAATGTACTTGATGAGTAGCTGTCCTCGCAGTATCTCAGGGTGAATGGGCCTACTATTTTGGAGAGGTAAAGATTTCAGTGTTCTAAATTGGGAGACGTGTAGGCCTGAATTTCTGAAAGAAGCAATTTATTTGCCCTTTTTACTTCAGGTCGAGTGGTGGTTGCACATCATTTCATTAGAAAACAACAATAAAAGAAGCCTTTCCAGCTGAACAACCACAAACAAGGGACAAATACTTTCAAATACTACACATTCCTCAACTGTAATATAGGAACAAAGTAATATTATATAACCTAGGGTTTTTTGTTGTTTGTTTGTTTTTTTTTTTTTTTTTGAAACTACAAAGTGTTTAATATCCTTTGATGGAATTAATTACATTTCAAAATATTTTGTGTAAATTAAATGTCATCTTCAAATTGCTGCTTCATGGTACAGTGGAAAAAGATCCCCTTATATTATTAAATGAATTTCTTGAACATTAATCATAACTAAAAAGGTAGCATGCTCCAGTCCCATCTGTACATTTGAAATACTTTAGAATGTATACATAATATATGCAAAGTACAGAATTTATTCAATACAAGTTAAGGATCCTGATCTTAGGAGGAGATTGTAGAGGAAACTTCACAAAGTCTGTCTTTTCTGAATTCATTCAATGAACAGAAAAAGAAATCATCACGAAAAAATAAATTGCAAAAGAGTTATCTGAGAACAATTAGTTTTGAGGCAGGGTGTGTGCAAATTGTGTCCCTGATTCCATTATTTGTCATGCTGCATCAGATGTTTTATGGACTTCAGAATTAGCCAACATACTCTGCCTCTTCTCTGGAAGGCACTATGTACCTTCAATATTAGCAAAATATTTCCGACTTTATTAAAATTTATAGCAAATGGTTCATGTTAATTATGCAAAATAAGTATCTGTTAAATGATTTTCATGTTCATAATACAAGAAAAAACAAATTATGGTTTAAGGCTCCAAATAATTTTGCAACTGGAAGACTACCTAATGATTGCATATGAATTCAAACATCAGGTTTTTGCAAAGCCAGGCACGTGCAAGCTGAAACTGGATTTGAGTCAAACCAAAACACAGGTTATTCTACAGATATTAAAAACCTCCCAGCCCTGTGTGTAGGTTATTCAAAAGTAGCATGAAGCTTGCAAACCAGTGCCAGCTGTAATCCTGAACATACCAGCATGATCCAACCTGCTGGTGAAGCCACGTGACCGCCTGCTGGATGCACTCACACTTTTGCACACCTCAGAAAAGGAATATTTCTTATCTACTAGGCCTACTTAGAGGTTGTCCACACCTTGGTATCCAAAATATTGCTAGAGGACCTATATTTAAGCAACTGAATCAAGCCCAATATATTGATGAATGTATGCCTGTGGAAATTTCTCTTGTGCACTGTTTAAATAGGTTTTTGTGCCTACTTTGCACTTGAAGTAATATTCCGACATTATTTTTTTCAAGTGCAAACCTGCAGCTGTTTTTTGGAGGGTAATTCATAGCCACATTTAAATTACTAATTCATGTAAATGTAATATTTTGGATCGTATGAAATGCCAAGAATTCTTTTGACTGAAACATTTTACCTGTACTTTTGATTTGAGTGTAAAATTGGATCACTAATAACCATGATGTGATTACAGAGTAAAACCAGCAAGTTTACCAGACTACTAACCAATGTTAGTAGTCACCTGTGCTANTGATTACAGAGTAAAACCAGCAAGCATGTTAGTAGTCACCTATGCTGAGTCTGTATTGAGGGTAACAGTGAACAATTGAAAGTTGCATAGCAGGTCATGAGAAATGCAGCCCAGAGCAAGGTTCTCAGTGACAGACATTGAGGGAAGTCAAGGATGCATCAGAACTAAGTAAGGGAATCTAGAGCAGGAGCAGGAACAAGGGTGCAGGAATCCTGAGCTCAGCTGTGTGAGGATGTATGTCAAGCAGAAAGTAAACCCAATAGCTTTCCCTTACATAAATAGCATAACTAAATATCTGATATGTCAGGATTTCTGTTTGAGGAAGATTGATTGTGAGTTGTGCAGACCTGCCAGAACCTGACACTAAACCTGCAACCAGTGGCAGGCCAGGACTCATCATGAAACTTTTTCTGTTCTCATGACCTGGAAAGGATTTTACAGCAAAATACCTGAGCTCCATTTTATTTATAATTGAGTTGTTTTCTATAAGGTGGGAAGGTAAACTAAGTTCAAACTGCTTGATAATGCAGAAAACCAGTGTCCCCCTCAGTGTCTTTGGATCAATGCATATGATGAATGGCTGATGCTCTGGTGCTGACTAAATGGGAATTTATTAGCCGTGGGTTGCTTTACGTTGTTTTGTGTGACTCTGCAGATGGTTTGTGGGAGGAGGATGTAAGAGCAAAGGTAGGAGTTGAAAATGATTAGATGTGTTTTATTGCTGATGTTAGGCTTTTCTTGAAAACTAGGGAAATGCATGTGCAATTAATTAAAACTTGGTTACTAATAAAGCCTTTTGAAATGGAAAACTAGAACTAAACAAAAAGAAGGAACATTCTGATGCTGATAATAGTGGATGAGGTTAATGTCATGAAACTAAAATACAGATAATGCTGTGTTGCTCATTAAGATCTTTAATTCTATGAAAAGTTAGCTGCTTAAAGTCTAAACCATGACTGAACAGTACATTTGTTGCCAGAGATGACATTATTGAGCTTGTATTTTTTGTGTAAAAGACTGGAACCTCTCAGAAACAATAGATTAAATGCAGCCAAAATGGGAGGATGTTTTCTGTTTGTGTGCAGGGGAGATGAGCAGACAGATGTGTGCAGTTCTTGCACTGACTGCTCTGTATGAAATCTGTGTTGGAGTGTGACAGCAGCAGAGGAGGCCAGTGTGTCTGCTGTTCCCTGGGGCTTGTTCCCACCTGCAGCCAGGTAACTGCAGTGTTCTGTGCCAGGACTGGGTACTGGGTGTCTCTTACCACCATGGTCAGGTATGGAAGGCACTGGTTACAGTTTGCTTCATGCATTTTTTTTCTTGCATAGAACATGTCAGTGGGTTGGGCTGCAGCTGTGGGAACATAACAAAGGTCTCTTTTTTAGAAGCTCGGGACAAATAAACCAAAGAGCCTTCCTGAGTGTTAGGAATTACAGCATTAAGGGTGAAGATTTGACAAGGGACAACTTAAAATTCAGAAACATCTAATGCCACCTTTGCAGAACCTGTCTATATTTTTGCCTGAAATTTGTAAAATTGAAATGACCCTTTTCTGGAAATCAGCTTTGGGTGGGACCCAACTGGATTCAAGGTAAAAGGCACAAACATTTGCTTATCTGGGAAGAATTCCACTTCTATTTTTCCTTAATTTATTGATTTGTAGATTGGTATTCTTCTCTGATTCCATGTGTCTAAAACAGAAAAACCAGGAATAAACCTGTGTGCTAGTGAGGCTGATTTTATAGATGTCTTCTGTCCATTTAGCTTCAGCTGCTTTAAACTGCAGTAAATAATTAAACATCATGTATATTGATAATAAACACCAAAGGTGCTTCTGGATATCAGCCACCAAAATGAGAGTTTGTGCATTCTAAATGAATCTGCGAACTGTTTCAATACTATCAGATGGAATACATTTGAAAACTGATTTTGTGCCAAAGTGCACAAAAAGATAGCTTTGTCCTCAGTGCCAAGAAGATGTGTTTTCACCACTAGATAATTAATGTGCATTTACTCATGCCAATGTGGAAAACCAGCCTGGATTTTGCTGTAAAGTGACTGTGTGAGATAGTTACTCCAGTGATGGTTGACCTTGTCTCCACTGGGATTTTACAGGGCACTTTCTAATGCTAGTTCTTCCACTGTGGAAAAAAAAAGTACAACAAAGGAAAAACGAAAACAGCTCTTTTGCTCTCATTCTAAGAAACCAAATCTGTATTTATAAAGATTTTTTTCATAGTAATAGTTATCTTAGTCTATATTTATTCTTATCCAACCAACTGGAATCATACCAGGGAAGGAACATGAATAGGGCAGGACTGGTTGGAAACCTGGAAGCCCAGATAGAAAGGGAGAGAGTTCCAGGGCTGGAGGTGTTTCTTTCCTTTCTGGAAGGACAGCAGAGAATTTTAGGGGATGATGAAGGAATATTTTAGGGAATGAGTGGAACTGAAATTCAAGGGACAGAACATGCTGTTATTTGGTAAGAAAGGGGATGCAGTCCTGACTACACACTTGTAAAGGAATTGCTGGAACAGAACTGTGCCAGTATTTCCAATGCAAAACCTTATGAAATCATGAGTCATATTAAAAATAATTAAAATAAGGTTGGCTTCTTATTTGTCTTCTCCACTTGTTTAGGTATTTAAGCATCTCTCCATACTTTTTTCATTTTTTAAAAGTTACTTTGTGTTTTAAAGAGTTCCTTTGCACATGTGGGGCTAAAATTCTCTTTCTTTTCATGAAAGATCAAATCCTCATAAATAATATGACCCAGAACGTAGAGTTTTAAGAAAAACACAGTGCATCTTCAGTCTCATCATCAAATCATAAGAGGTGATAATGTATCCACTATATCTTACTCCTTGATACTGACAGATGTGATTATGTTTGGATAATATATATGGTGGAAATGGGTAAAATTCACATTAAAATGAAGTTCAATAATGGAATAATAACTATGTTTATAATAATCTTTATTATTACCCTTATGATAAATATGTTCTACTCATGACCTGCAGAGAAATAAAAGCCTTCCTGTGTCATGGTGAAAATCATGTGTGTTAGACTAGTCAGTGTATAAAATTTATTATCTCTCTTTAAATCAAACTTTATTTAAAATGAAAATTTTAAAATTTTTGCCTTTTATTTTTAATTTACACACTTTGTTGTTTTGAATTATGCAGCGATATGTATTTACTCAAAATAGGAAGGAATTGGAACATATAATGCAAGTATTTGATATAGCTGGAAATATCTAACCAAACTATGACTTGGTGTTACACCATACCACATGGTGGTGTTTCTAAATGCTTTTTTGTACCATTGCTCTTAGAAATTTCCAAAGCTGTTCAGTATCTGTAAGAAAAGATGATACTGACTTGAATTCAGAGGGAAATGACAAATATTCATTTGCCAATTCTGAAGCAGCTGAGAAGTAAGGTTCAAGAGTTTAAATATAACCAGTCTGAAACACTCTCTGAAAAAGCTAGTTCGGACCGCACCATACCTTAATTTTTGTTTATATGAGAAAGAAAGAGATGCTCTAATTGATTTTTGTCCAACTGAACTCTAGGAAATTATTCTCAGGTGTGAGGCTCCTGTGAGTAAGCAGTGATTTCTGAGAGTAATTGATAAAACCTGACATCCTATATGTAACAATTAAATCCACAGATCCGGAGGGGTTTGATACTGATTTGCCTCAAAGGGCTTTGAAGCTTTCAACTCAAGGGTTGAACGCTGTTGGTGGTGGTGTTGGGCTTCTTGAATGCTCTTCTGGTTGATTAATGTGAAATAATGTGTCACCAGAGGAGAAATTGTGTAGTGCTCTCTTAACCAGTATAAAGAGACACAGTTATTTGAACTGTGTGCATCCCTCCCCTTTTGTTATCATTGCTACCAATATATTGATTTGTGCCTTAGTGCAAGCTATGTTTAAATTCTACATATATATATATATATATATATATATATATATAAAATACATTTTGTTGTTGTAAGCTGAGAAAATGGGAGGGAACTGATGTGATCTTTGGTTGCCCTATTTCATCATTCCTGTGGGAAGAACTACTTGTATAGGAAAATGCTCTTCAAAAAGTCCTACTGTGTTTGCAAGGGACCTTTTGTGGGAGTTTTGTCACCATGGACCCATTGTTGTGAGTAAGCTCTGTGGCTAGTAACGTGCATGATTCTGTGTTAGTGAGTGTCACGTGTCAAAAAAGGTAGGCATTTTACATATGAAGAACATTTTTAGAAATGGAAAACCTGAAGCAGTTGAAATTTAACAGGCAGGAAACTGGGGGGCTTTGCTTTACTGAAAGGAAAATGCTCCATGTGTGCCTGGTTTGCATTTCCCAAACACTGTGTGGTGAACATGCAGTCACCACACTGAGCAAACACTGAGTGTACCTCATTAAAGGCTTGTTGGAGCTGCTGGGGTGTTCAAACTCTAGCATGGGTTCCTACAGCTCTTTGGAATTTCTGTGCACTTACTGTGATGTTTTATTTGCTTTATAAAGTAGATATTGGTTAATGCCATGCTATGAAAATGGTGTCCTCTCACCACCCACTTGGTAGTGCCTGCTGGCCATGAACTACATTCCTCATAAACTCCCCTTTGGTGATGTGTTTGAGATGAAAAAAATCAGTGCCAAGCAGGCAGCTGACTTAGGGCTCAGCTCAGTGGTGCATCTCTCCTGGACTATGCTTTTCTCTTGCCAGGAATGGCACCATTTCAGGTGCTCTTGCCTAGACCAGGCTTTTTCTTTCTTTTGATTTAGTCAGGGTGATAACGTGAAATAGAGAGGAAAAAATGCACAAGCAGTGATTTGTTGAGTGTGAACGGGAAGGGAAATAAACTCTGGCCAAGGGCTGAAAATGAATCTCATCAAGCTAACCAGGGCCTTCAGACTGATTTGTATTCCACATTTTCTGGATTTAGTCTGCCTTGGGATTTGGGAGATATTTTTAAAGAAATGGAATAGTTTTCTGAACTCTGGAAGACTGAAGCTATTTCCGTTTGAAATGGCCTTCCTGGCTATATCTCAGTTTCCCATATGTACTAAAATACTGGAAAATGTGCTTTAGTTCTTTTGTAGTATGGTGGGATGTAATCAGTCATAAAGACAGATGAAATGTAGATTTTTCCCCCTCCCCCATGCTTGGATTAGTAATTATCACTGTCAGGAATTTCCCCTTATCACTCTTCCATATTTATCTACTTCTCCAAGTACAAAATGATATGGGAACTGCAGGGGGCAGGGGTGTGGTGACTGCAGGAAAGGAAACCCACAGATATTTGCTAAGGGCAGCTGATCCTTGGGATAATGGCTTTTCAGCAGTTTTTAATATCTGGGGCCTGAAAAATGTTGGGAGTGCAGTGTACTGCAGAGCACTTTAAATCTGCAAATATCACATTTTCCTCTGGCTTTCTTTAAAGCGAGGAGGGGCTGAGGTGCATCTCCTGAATACATCTCAGATCCATGTTAGAAAAAGAGGACATTTCCACAATCCTGCCTGGTTTGTTTGCTTTTATGCCCTGGGTTTTTTGGGAAGAAATGTCAGGGAGTGACTTAGAAATGGGCTCTGATGTCATCTGGTCTGGGCCCAGGTTTGGAATGTCAGGACACCTGGTTTCAGCCAGGACACACAGCTGCATTTGCATTTTATGCACTTCATACACAGCTGTAGTTATCTTAGGGGACCTCTGTACATTAATATTGGATACATGGAATCCATTTGGAAATATATTTAAGGAACAATCTAAATACTTTGGCTTGAAATGAATTTTTACTGTTTTATTTGTCATTTTTTGTGTATATTTAACATGCTCTGAGTTTGGTAAGCAAACACTTGTATTTGCTTGTAGCTCACAGAGCCATATGGTTGATTTTGTGAGTTTAAGTTTGGTAGATGCATTTATAAGACTGTAAAAGTTGCAATGGAAAAGTGATTGGAAAGAGATTTGCTTGAGTATATTAAGAACGTATTTGGATTGAGTATTGCTAGAAATTGGTGGCCATTATAGCAACACCATCCAAACACAGGAAAAAAGAAGTCTTTTCCAGGAATCCCCCCCAATCCACATTTATTGTCTTTCCTGTAGGGAAGTTTTCTGTCTTTGGTGCCTCTTTGTATTGCTACACTTGGATAAATAAAAAATAGGTTAAAATAATTAGTTACAATAATATAATATATTCTTAATACAAATATATTGATGCCTTCTCTCAAATTAGTTTAATTTTTTTAAAAATACAGCCCTACCATCCTGATTTGGTCCTGGTCTCCTATACTATTATGGTGTCCCTTTTTTTAACTGGTCAGAACATGCACTAAATGTCTGTTAAATACAGCAAGTTGAATCTGGTACAACTCCAGACTGGCCTATTTGAAAGACAGGAGGAAATTTCACGGACATAAATCCATAAAATTCCGAATGAATGAAATCCCAGAGTGATCGTGTCTGTTTTCCATTTATTATATATGCTATCCTTCACAGAGCAGGATATTATAAAATAATGTAATGCATAAGTCGTGAACAAAAATTTTGTGAGGGATTTTAATTCATGGAAAGAAAAAGTAAAACCCTGGCTCACATTTCCTTGAAATCACAAACTCCTGAACAGAACCTTCACCTGAGGACAGCAATGTACATTCTAACCTTGTAAGGTGCCTCTTCAAGTGAACAAGGTTGTAGAAGAGATTTTGCACCCTTCTTATACCCTGCCAGGTATGTATCTTTTGGTAAACAGGTAAATAATCCACTCTGTCAGTAATTTAGATTTTGTCTTGCCAACAGAAGTTACTATTTTGGGTTTTTAAAAAATTCTGGTTTTGGCTCAAATCCGTATTTTAAGAGTTTCTTTGTAAATGTGAGATAATTCTTGGTTTAATTTGAAATATGAAGAGAAGAAGAAATCTCATGTTACTTTGTGCTGTTTACCATTACTGACAGATGTCTGAAAGTACTTTTGAAAAGCAGTTGAGGCCATTTCCTAACAGATAAAATAGATCCTGAACAATGTGCTTGTTAAGTGCAGGAGTGTGTCTGATTCAGCTGCTTCAGGTTTCCAGACCATCCAGCAATAGAAAGGGGTGCAATAGGGGCGAGTCTCCTCTTCCCTGAAGTAGGATTGACTGAGGTCCTAGGGATAAAATACCAGAATCACAGCCTGGCTGTGATTAGCAGCCAGTGCCAGAAGATAAGCAAATAGCAGCAGGATGTATTTCTCCTCACCATATGAGACAGAGCACTTAAAAGGCAGAGCTGCTAGTAAGCTCTAAATAGAAGAGTCTGGAAAATAAATTCCTGCAGCATCGTTTTGATTTTCACTACATGTCTCAGAGCTTTGAAGTTGTTCTGGCAAGTGATGATTGGTTTGTTGTTGTTGGACATCTCAGCATGTATTCATTATGCTTACAACAGACATGAAGATTGCAAATAAATTGAGTAAACCATTTAAAATATGCTATGTGCTGTAGACAGAGGAAATGTGAGGAATGCGTTTAAATTTTAAGCCCTCACCACCTGTTGGCAGTACAAAAAAAAAGCTGATAGGTGCTGCCTCCTTTTTGACGCTACGTATACTTCTGTGGAGGGATTCCTGAAACATAAAAGTTGCTTATGTCTTAAATGTTTTTCAAAGTGGTATTTCAAGCTCCTTCTCATGCATACACACACATACACAAAACCAGCAACCAACCAACCAACCAACAAAAAAAACAACCAAAAAAAAGTTGTTGTGTGCTGTAGTCAGCTTCTTACATTTTATTCTAAATAATTTGTTAATGGTGGTAGAATTTTTCTAGATGTATTTATTATACTTAAGGATGAGGAAACTGAAGCAACCTAAACTTACAGAGAGAGCAAGGAAAATGGACTAAAAATGGTGTTAATAGTTCAGTTTCCTATCTATCATCTCCTGGCAATATGCCACTAAAAGGAATTAACTCTTTTTTGAAAGAGAAAATCAAAGACTGAGTATCAGTAATGGCCTGCAGAGGGCAACTTTCATGTGTGGTAAGGTGAACAGCTAATGCAGAAGATCGATTGTGTTCTGGGACTTAAGGCTGCAAAACTTTGATCAGTGGTTTTTTTAAGTATAGTTCTTTGATCTGTGTTAAACCAGAGTTCCTCCTCTGGGTGTTTTGAAGCGTTCACCATGAGAAGCTACAGTGTGAGTGGGTGGATCTGGCAGGAAACCACCACTTTCAGCCTAGAAAAAATGATCTCCTGTGGCATAAAAATAGATATAAAATGTGGCACAGAAGCTCTTTTGTCTCTTGAGTTTGGCAAGCTTTCTGTGAGGATGGAAATTTATGTGAAAGTGCTTATTGAAGGTATGGATCAGAGGTTTACCAGTCATCCACTGAAGGAAAATGAAAGAATCGCTGTACGGGTGGCTTTTGAACCACTTGGGATTTGAGAGCCAAGAAATACATCTGCAATAATTGAATAGAAGTCTAAAGGCGTTAATTGAGTTAATCTTACCTTAAACAAAAAATTATGGTAGTTTAAACTGGTTTAAGTCTAGTTACTTTTCAGAAATGCTTTGTTAGAAGATTCACTTTTAGTTTTAAAGCTTTTAGAACAGATCTTCATTCAGAATGAGAGATCATTAAAGGATAATTAAGGCAGATCTTAGGGTTTGATTTGGAAATAGACTTGTCTGTTATTGCAGCACAGGCGATGGTGCATCAGTTTCAGAGGACAATATGCTTTGTTTGGTATTGAAGAAGTCATTACTTACCTCTCATTCATGTCAAGTTGCTTTTGGACTGTTTTGTGAGATCTGACATTCCCAGTGGGTCTTCCTGGCCACAGGTCAATGTTTTGGTTTTCTGCATTTTATGAAAGTAGATGTCAGTGTTTCAGTTTTATTGACTCATGCTGTTGAGATGAAGGCATCCTGCAGAGCATATGCTGACAATCTAAAAAATGTCGATTTTGTTGAAAATAACCAGTTTACATGTATGAAAGCTTTCACATACCAAAGTGGAAACTAAGCACGCCTAGTAGGGAATAAAAGGAATCGGTCTGATATAGTAATTAAAGACTAGTTCTTTCATAAAGCTTAGTATGCTGACTCTCCAAACTGTTCCATTGGCACGGGCATCCAGGCAGCTCCCAGAGGAGCTGCTGGCTTGCTGCAGTCTGGGGCTCAGCATCCTGCTGGCTCTGTGCCATTCCAGCCTTGTTCTGGGATCCGGGCCGGAACTCAAGCTCACCCCACGAGTGGAGTGCAGGTGTGTTTGGAGATGTCCATGGAGAAACTGCATCTGCCTGGGCAGGCAGAATCTCCTCCACAGTTCTTACATACCCTCCTGCTGCTCTCTAATTGACTCAGCAGGAGGTGGAATTTATCACTCAGGGCTGCTTTGCTAGCCACTGCAAATTGGGCTCAGGTTGGGTATCCCATGCTGCCCTGTGTGCTAAGAAATCTGTAGCAATCCCTGGTTATGAAAATGCTCAGGACTGGCTCTTTTCAACATCCCCATACCTGACCTGGATTTCAAATCCTGGGCCATGTCTTCTCACAGGCCATTGTGATTTAGTGAGGAAGTTTTGCTTCCCTCTTTTATTATCTGAGGTGGCATCTTTGGCATTGAGCTGAAATAATTTCCTATTTGTGGTGATGGGAAAGTTCCCATCTGTTGAAAGGAGCTTTATAACACAGATGTGTTAAGGCTGAACCTCGTGCTGTTTGAGTAACTCCTTAGTGCCTGTGCTGTGTGTTGTCGCTTCAGGTTGGAACTGGAGTTTCAGAAGGCAAACATGGAACAAACATGGCTCAGTTCTGTAGATGGCACTATAATAAAAATACGTATAGATATGTACATACACAGGTTGTGTGAATACAAAAGGTTTGGGGTCCCTGTGTATTTACACCTTCTAAACCTAGACGGTCAGTCAGTGCTGAAGAGGGAATTTCACCACTGTGAAGAAGGCAGTATGATTTCCATCTGGAAGCCATGGGTTTCAACCCAGAACTTTTCTCCAGTATTTAAAGAATAATTCTTCCATGGTATATGAGTGAACTACTTATTCCATAGCAATAATAAGGGATCCTATAAAATGGTATAGTTTGGAGTAAAAATAAAGAAGTCATGTTGTCCAAATATAAATATGGGTATGTATAAACCAGAAATTTCTGTAGCACTTTGTTAAATTTCTGAAAGATTATTCACTGGATTCTTGCATTTGAAGGTAACTGTTAGACCATCCATTTTCTGACCCTTTTATTTCATACTTCATTTGCTCTCATTACTTTACCCTCGAGCCCATTATTCTGTGTTTTTATTGCTTACAACACTATTAAAAAATGTAGTGTGCCTCATTTTCCTAGTTCTTCCAGCACTGTTAAAGGTACCTTTTAGTTTTTTGATGGCTCCTTGCCTATCTAGCTGGAGAATGTGGTCTTTCGGGGAGGTTCTTGTGGATACTTGGTTCCCGTCTGTGCTTTGGGATAATGTCAGTGGGGTCTAGTATGTCTGGTGTGGTCTAATGTCATGTCTGTTTGCATGCTGGAAGTCTTGGGTTCTCAGAGAGGCAGATTGAAGGGTGTTGTCTGGTACCCACACTCTCATTTCCTAACAGGACAGAATCTTTATTATTCTTTAGTGCCTCAGCACTAAAGGTCAGCAGTGATTTCTGTTACTTAGGGTTTGAAATTTTTACATTATATCAGTATTCACATCGACCAGAAATCTTGTCCTATGATTTTTTTGGTTTTTTTTTGAAGGCTGAATACAGTGTGGTTATTCCCCAATAGTGACCAGGGATCGTGGATCCCATTAGAGATTAAGAGGTTGCACTGCCTCTTACAGTGAGATTTAGTGGATGGGCTTCAGTGATATTTACCTGCGTCTGTGGAAAGGCCTCAGAGATCAGCTCTAGTACAAATAGCTCCCTTTGTGGTTGTGCAAGTCCTGGAACTGCTGCTAAACCAAGGGCAATGAGGCATGAGTCTCAAGTAAATTACACTGAGAAATTATACAGAATTGAAATCAATTCTGAGAGAACTAATTTAATATGTTCAGAATCCAATCAGTATGTTGAGCTCTAATTGCATATCTAATATTATTCCTTTAAAAATGAGCAGTGACTGGCCTACTAACGTAATAGTTAAGATTGGATTAGCAGCATAAATTGAAATATTGTTTGAACCAGATCTTGAAATATAATTACTGTATAGTCATTATGGAGAATGTGGTTTCTGCAGATGTATCTGATAGTGTACAGAGGTGATCTATACCAAGCCAAAGCTTTCAATTCATTTGACAGGTTATATAATAGAATCAATAAATGCTGGCACCTAAGAATTATTTTTATGGTGTAATAATTTCAGTTTGATCACTTGCAACCATTCTATCAAATGATATCTTGTTTTATATTTAGAGATCGTGTATTTTCTGATGATCAAATAGAAACTAACAAGTGCAGGTGTTTCTGGGTTTTCTGCTCAAAACCAAGGAATACTAAAACTTTTAGCCTGTTTCAATGGCCAGATACTCAGCAGCTAGCCAAGGTTATTTTTTAGAATGCACATTTCTTATTTATGATCAGTCCTTTATTAATGCCACAACTGTATCTCACTCAGCAGTCACCTTTCTGATTTGTTGGCAAGATTCTATGAAGTACAGCAAGCAGCCTGTGAGCTACGTAGTTTGATTTATAGACTGTATGAAGTGTAAACTGCACTGCTCTGCTTAATATCAAGAGTATAAGGGGCCCTGAAACAACAATTCTGTTTATATTCTTCAATTGTTGATATCCAAGGAATGCCTCAGAGTGAGGTTTGCTTCAAACACAATGTTTTTATAACTTTGTGTTTGTTAAAATAACGCAGCCAAACATGTGGAATTTGGGACTATATAACTCCTATTTCTTCTACTACACTAAAAGGATATTTTGCATCCCAGAACCTTGTTGATGCAGCTCTGTCGAGTAACTGCCCTCTAAAATATGACTGGATAATTTACAAAAATGAAGGTATACTTCACAGTACCAAAAGAACAGTCTATGTTTTGGCATAATGAAAGAACTAAGTCAGACTGATTTCTGGTATTTGCTCCTGGTAGGAAAAAAAAAAATAATCAAAAAAACAAGCAAACTACTCTGTTATGGTTTTAAATTACTAGAATTTTAAACTGGTGAGTATTGTATTAAAACCAAATCAGAGTGATTTCTATGTAATATAGCAGTTTATCAGCTGTGCACAGTGGGGTGCTTCTTACCTTGAAAGTAAGCTTCTCCCTGTCTGTCCTACAGTATGTCAACAGGGAAGATTCTCCATGCATCCCGAACTAAACACAAATTTATATCAATTTCTTGTGTTTGCATTTATGGGTTCAGAATTGCATAGGAGGCTACATCCCTGATGAAATGTCACAGAGCTCAATACTCAGATAAATTGGTCAAATTTATCAATCACTCAAAATTATCATTCACTCAAAATTCTTTCCAAAAAAATCCCAACCAAATCCAAAAAAACTGTCTTCAGTCTTCAATTTTCTAAAAATCGCCTCTATTAAAAACCCCATGCATGTAATTTATATAATTTTATATATATATATATAAAAGCTGTTACTTAGCTTTAGGTGGGTGCAACTTCTGTTACACTTCGTACATTTTCGTGGTTTACATATGAAACTGACTGCAATAGCTCATGGCATCAGATACAAATTTAATCTGTCATGTTAACAGTGCTTATGATTCATTTTCACTGCCTTCTGCAACAGTAAGAAAACCAAAACAGCTCATCAACTGCAAATAAACCCTGTCAAAAAATCCCCTGTCAAGCAGTGAGCAAATTCCTTGACAAGAAAGGATTTGTGATCCAAATATAGGAGGAAATTCAAACACCCCTGTCGCTGTAGGACATGAACAGAACAACATGAGCACAGTCAAGTCGTCAGGGCAGAAAGACGGAAGTTTATTTTTTTTACTTCAGCTTATATAGATTTTGGACAATGAGCATAGATTGGAGGATGAGGTTGACACCTCTCCCACCCCACTGGT
Organism: Sinosuthora webbiana; assembly: GCA_013397395.1. Taxonomy (NCBI): domain Eukaryota; kingdom Metazoa; phylum Chordata; class Aves; order Passeriformes; family Sylviidae; genus Sinosuthora; species Sinosuthora webbiana. The sequence continues at coordinate 971,633 of VXBN01012052.1, read as the reverse complement.
CAAACTGGAAGTCCATCAATTGTCCCTCCTCAAAAAAAGAATGATAAACAAGAAAGACAGTTTATTAGACCATCACTTTGTTTACATGAAAATCTGTGAAAAACTCTACTACAAAAATGCAAACATAAGAAGGCTGAAAAAGATCAGGGCAACATACCCCAAAGTTTCGAGCAGAAGAACAGAGTTAGTCAATGTGAATTGTAAATGTACAAATATCCAAATTAAATTAGGCTAAAAAATGTTTTTGTAATTGTTAAATTAAGGGGATCTAAACTAGAGCATTAAATTCTGGGATGGATCTAGAACCTGGTAAGAGGAACGTTCTTATATTTGGTTTTTTACATAGGTCTTCAAAATTGTTGATTTTCAGTACATAAAGTTAGTGAAAATACATTAAATTATCCCACGTAATCATCAGTTCTAGATCAAAGCAGCCAATGCTTTTGAGAAGGACAAAGCTGAACTAATGTTCTCCAAAACGTATCTGAGTGTGATTGTTAACTTGGGGTTTGTTTCAGCAGTGATGAAATCCGTGCTGGCTCATCCATTAGACAGAGATTTTTACTGGGATTTCTTTTAGGACTAACCAAAATAGCTGTCTTACCTGTGTTATTTTTGGTTTCTAACAGGTCTTTTCCTTGGCTGAGGACTATTCTTGAAAATCTATATTGTATCTGCATCTTTGTGCATGGATGGCACAGTGTTTGTGCATCTTGGGCAGGACAGGGATGCCGTGGGTTGGGGCTCTGTGGCAGTGAGGTCCCTGCAGCAGTGTCTGAACAGCCACAGGAGCTGGCTGAGGTAGGACCATGCACAACCACTCCTTTCTGTCAGGAATCTGCTGGGATACCATCACAGCCTCTCCCAGGCTGCCTCCACAAACACCTCCCCTCTCCTCTCTCTTCCAATACTAGCTCAAGAATTACTCTTCCCCTGGTTTTTCCAGGTTACTCCTGTGATTTTATCTTGCTAGTTGAGGTAGAAATGTTGCCTGCCAGCTGGAAACAGGGAGGCCTTTTATGGAAATGCTGACACAACTTTATCTATAGCATAGCAGTGTAAACCATCTGTTTCCAATAAGGTGGTTATTATCTTTTCTTGTCAAACTTATCACTACAAAAATATTTTTCTCTCTTCAATATAAGGGGTGCAGCTATGGACATGATAAGAATGAATTTTATGAAGGATGGTTTTCCCTTTCGATACTGATTTATGCATGTTTATTTTATTGCCAGAGGCAAAAAGCCATATTCCTTTTATATTCTCCTAGTTCATCTGTTTTGGTAGTTCTTCAGGGATACCACGCAGAGGACCACACTTTGACATGTATCTTATTCTGTGGCTTTTAAAATTGCTACAGTTATTGTTTAAAAACTGCATAGGTGACTGCGCTGAAGGGCACTGATAAACAGTGGGAGAGTCTGTCAGTGAGGATGTTGATCCATTAACCTCAGTGCAACTCTAATTCTTCACACCAATCCCGTATATTTAGTCTGTAACAATTTGTCTGATTTTCTCTTTTACTCACTTGAGGCAGTTCTGTCTGTTTCATCATGTGTAATAGTAAGGTTCATGACAACAGGTAGAGGTTAGGAGAGCGCAGGTCTTGAAGGATTTTACTTTAAACATTGAATAAGGCCCTGGTGAAGAGAAGTAGAGAAGAATTAATTCATATGGTGTTATCAACTCAGTGCTGAAGGCTTGCTTCTTGTGGGTGGTCTATGAGTAGCAATTTGTTTTATTACCACATCTAGTATGTTGCAACATTACTGAAAGCCTGAACCCTCACATGAAGTTTTGAAAGGAGCCAGGCAGAAATCCCTCTCCCAAGGAGATGTTCATTGGTGTGTCAGCAGTTCACTTTTGGATCACTGCTCTCTTTAAGGCAGGAGTTACGTTGTACTTGAAGGCTGTGGAAAGCTGTTTTGGAGTACTGGCTGTTCATCCAGTGTTTGGGAGGTCTGGGTGCAGCACCCAGGTGAGGCAATTCTGCCTGGCATGAGACACTGAGCTGGGTCTCACTGCACCTTCGATACAATCTAGCTCTTCTCTCCTATCTTACCTCCATCTTCCTGCAGATCAATTGTGTCTCTCTTCTGTGTTGTAGCTCCACTGTGGGACCCTCCTCCGTCAGAGTGCTCTGTCTTGAGCACTGGTGCGCATCTTCAGTGGGCTGAAATTGGCACTTCTTAAGCCCTGCAGTGCATTTTATTTGAGAAAATTCGGTTGATCATAACAACACTTCAATAATTTGATTCCATGCCTACCAACCTGGTAAGATTAGTGGTACTATAAAATAATATAGTGATGACATATTCAGCCTTTTTTGCAGAAAAGATTGTTGGCAGTAGCTGCATGAGGCTGTGTTAGCCCCAGACCACCAGTGGACAAGAGGAGTTAGTGGGGCAGGGCATTAGCAATATTGCATTTCTTCACTAGGGTAAATAAATCTACAATAGGACACTGCATTCTGGAAATTGTCACAAACCTCTAGTGCATTTCGTGGATAGATGCCAGCTATTTCTAATCCTTTGGGAATTGTCCAGTAGGTAGGTTTCTATGTGAAAAACAGTTCCTGCTCAAGGGAGTGAAAGTCAAAATCTTTAGATGGCATTAACTGGAGACGGCTCAGTCTCCTGGCAGCTACAGATTTCTCAGAGCTGACTCTTCAAATCGGCTGTGAATGCAACATACTATTTCCAGCCTTTTTGTTTAAGAAAAGTGAGTGGTTTTGATGGTGCCCTTGGTGATTGTAAATCTCTGAAGGAGATAAAGATCATATTTGGTTCAAAAGCTCTGTTAAATCTGAAGTATAACATCCTTAACGGAATTGCAGTACCAGGTAGAAGAAAGCATGTTAATTTGCAGAGATGTTCCAGTGTTGCTTTACACAAAAATGCAAGTAGTGACCCAGGCAATAAAGCTACCTCTTAAAGGACTTGAACATAAATATCTTACAGGCTTTGAAGAACCAAGATAATGAGCTCACTTCTGTCCTTTGATGTTAAAACAAGCATTGGTCTTTACCGTTACCTAGAGTGTATTCCAACATATTCAGTACTTTGCTGAACTGGATTCATATTTCTAAGTTCACAGTAAAAAACAGTCAAACAATTGTCTGTTTAAGGTGTTGTGGTTTACTTCTTATAACAGAATTACCAATACTTAAAAGTCTTGTCGAGCAGTTCTTGAATGGGGAATTGTACTGTTGAGGTGTCTTCTTGGTGTAACACTCAGATGTGTGAGGTGGTGAAATAGAGTAAATATATGGCTTTTACTTAGGGAAAAGGTTTCAAAGAAAGAATTTGAGGCTTGAATGGAAAAGTTGAGTGAAGGAGTTTTGTGGTTTAGAAAATGAAAATATGTAGGACCCTAAAAAGATAGGAAATGAGGGTACTTTTTGAGGAAAAATAAGACCTTGGAAGACTCTGGTGAGCTTGTGATAAGCTGGAGTTTATCCAAACCAAGCAAAACATTATTTGAGCTTCCCCAGGGAGTGATTCGAAAAATACTGCAGAGATTTGGTGAATGGACTTGCATTATGTTTGTATGCCAAACTGCTGTTTCAATCACAGTATATTGTTTTAATGCAAAGCCAGCAAAAATTCCCTGTTCAAATAGAGCCCACAGGGCCCTAAAGTGGACTTTTTTGTCCTTTATGAAAGTCCTGAACTGTAAGATCGAAACAAGTGATTGGCCTTTTGTTGTTTGTATTGCAGTCTTAAATGCTGTGTGAAAGATGTAATTTCAAATGTATTTCTTGTACCACAGATAATCACTTCTAATGATCCACTGCATCAGAGAGGAAAAAAAAAAATTATGCTGAAAGGTGTTTATAAGGAGTTATGAAATTTCCGTGTCTTTGCATGTAACACAATAAAGCTTTACATGGCATTAATGCCCACTGACATTAATAAGTGTCTTTTGATGCCATTGGTTCTATCCTCAAGGGCTTATCATTTAATGGCAATGAAGACTTAAGTAAAAAAAAAAAAAAAAGCTATTTTTCAGCTGTGTTTGTGCCAAATTCTTTCTTTGAAACCTTTTCTCTAAGGAAAAATTGTTTTACTTATTATCATGTAAGTTTGGAGATGGCTAAACTAAGATGCTTTCACTGTTAAACTGAGTCAAAGGTGTTGTGCGGGGTTCCTGGCTTCCAGCTGGTGATTTCTACTTCGGAGCCCAAAGTTTGGTCATATTAGAGCCCAGTTTTATGTCAGGGTTCCCTGTGTTGTTTATACTGGTTACTGAGTGCAGTGAAGGCCAAGTCTTGATACCAGCGATGGGACATAGTCACACTGAACTGCCCACATACCCTGGATTGCTCTCTAGAGGTGATCTCGAGCTTAATGTTTGAGTTTCATCTCTTGAACATGGATGCTTCTCAAACCACACACAGGTTTCCATTCTTTTATAGAAATGCTTTATTTTCTCTTTTGTACTTAATGCATTTATATGAACCTAATTTCAGCTCCTAGCCCTGCTTTGGGAGTTAAGTGGTGCAACAAGATGTCAGTATTCAGAGTGCTTTGCTGTGGAAAAAAATAGTTATTGTGACTTGGATGCTACCTCCTTGGGCTTTTAAAGGCTCATATCAAAGAAACAATAGTAGGGTAAAATTAAAAAGATCTGAAAAATGATGAAGTAATTTTGAAAGGAGGAAGTAAGGGAAATACTAAGTAGATTATGTTCAAAGCAAACAGTAGCTGGAGGTGATGACGGCTGGTTTGTTTTAAGCTAGGCATCCCTGCTTGAATTTTAATTCATTCCAAACTTTTTAGTGTGGGTTATTTGCCTGACAATGTTCATAATGCTTCCTCCCTGAAGTATGGAACGATATCCAATGTTAGGAGCAGGAGAGCCTGTAGAAAAGCCTTTCATTTCCTCTGTCCCAGAAACCATAATCCTGCAGCAGAGCAAAGAAATGGCTGGTATGTATCCATTTATCACTGCTATGCATCTAAATGACAGGGTGGATAGTGTGTCTTCTTTGCTGACCTTTTTTTTTTTTTCTTTTTTTAAACACTTGTATAGACCATGAAATGGAACAGTACCAAAGACAAGTTAAAAATTAAATGGAAATAAAAAGGTAACTTTATTCCAGTGCATCATACAGTAACACAGTCTCCAGGTGACAAAGATACCTGTAGTTCTTCTTTCAAGGGACTTTTTTTACAAAGTTAATGTTGCCATTTTCCACTGTTGCATCAAGGCAAAATAAGAAAGTGGGTTTTGCCTAAAATTCCTTGTTAAATTTAATGAAGTTATGCAGCATTCTGAAAATGGAGTGAGGACGTTCTTCACCTGACCTAGCTCTGTTCTTCTTCCAGTGGGATTTAAAGTACGTTGGTCTGCAAATGCGAGTCTACTTGAAGTCATCCTTGTTGCATTGTAAAATCACCAGTCTGTGCTGGAGGGGAAGCTCTCAAATAAGTGAGTTTTCCCTTGCCAGCCTGGATGAGTTGGGGCAACCTTGAAAAGCTCTCATGACTCAGGAATGATGAAAAAGATGGAATTGGGTCAGGTCAATGAAAACATTTTTCCGCAGCTTGACTTGGATTTTTATACAAGACTTCTATTGGTGTGAGGTTCCCTCTAGCAAATCCCAGTGGGTTTTTTGACTGAAATAGGTGATTTCAAACATCCTGAGAATGAAAGGAAAGTTATGTAGCTAATAAAAGGACTGTCCTTGGTATTTCAGTAATGAAATGCTTTCCAACAAAAGAAACCCTCAAAAAAACCCACAACCCACATTGTAGGAAAAATCCTGAGCAATGCTAATTGTGTTGCTTTTATATTCAGTCTTAAGAATTTTTTTCATCCCAAACCTTTATTGAAATGAGCTGAGCCCTGCTCACTTGTTATTTGCTATCGTTATTCCTTTTACACACTGAAAGGAGGAAACTGCTTATTACTCCAATATCTGAATGTAATAAATAGGTTTAGCTCTTTCTTGGGCATGAGACACATCTAAATCCCTGTCTCTTCCTCATGTACATGTGTGTGATTATCTTCAGGATTACACTTGAAAACAAGGCTGCTCCTTTAGGACCTTCCTCCCTGATGCTGTGCAGAAAGCAGCCATGGTGCCCTGAGGGCTGCCCAAGTCTGTTCCATGTCAGCTTGGAACCAGAAGTTGCTGACTGGGCTGTCTGAACTGTGGTAAAGGTACTGGTGGCAGAAAAGAAACAAGAGGCTTTTTTCCAGAAATTTTTGCATATTTTTTGCTTGCCATTCTTCTTTTTTAATTTCTTAGAGGCCCAGAATTTCAGCAAATGAATGGCTTTGCTGTACAAACAGCATATTATGAGTACAGCTTTCCAGCAATACCTTCCTACTCCACCCAAACACTGGGTGGTTTTCACTTCAGTTTGAAATGCTGAGCCTGTTGGAATGCAAGGATTTTTTAATCATGGAATTGACTTTTCTTGCTAATTACAAATCTTTATTTTTAGTTGAAAAGGAGGGTGATATTAGCCAGCAAGGATGCATTTAGGGGATTACAGGAGTCCACTTGGCAAACCACAATGTAGAATAGCTTTGTGGAAAAGGCAGCATGTAATGATAGGTTTCTATTGAACTTTGATGTGTATGGCTTCAAAGAATGATGGTGTTTGGGCAGCAGCAAGTGGTTCTTTCAGATACAATAAGAAAAGACATCCATATGCATTTTGTGTGACTTCAAAAGAGCTAAATCCTGCAAAACAAGGAAAGTAAACTAGTTATTTCGCAGTGCATTGCTCTTTTACCAGTTAGACTCTGAGTATTGGAGCATATGTGAAACTGGAAGAGTGGAACTTCTAAGATTTGAAATAGATGGGTACAGAGAAGAGCAGAGTTAGGGGCTATTTGTTTAATGCATTTCCCCCTTTTGAATTGGTTAAATCTCATTGCTTTCTATGAGGTGATTGGCGTGGTGCACAAGTGATCAGCTACACTTTTGACACCATCTCCCATAGCATCCACATTCCCAAATTGGGGAAGTACTCAGCATGGGATTGAATGGGTGGATAACAAGGTGAATTAAGACCTGGTGGGACCATTGAGTTCACAGAGTCATGATTGGCAATTCTGAGTCCAGTTGGTGGCTAGGTCATGGTGACATTCCTCAGGGATCAGTGCTGGGAACATCAAGAAATGGTTATTTCGGAACCTGGCTGACACAGTGCAATCTTACCCTGCACAGCTTGTTCCTTGGGCCATAGGTTTCTGGCTGGCTGGAGAGCCAGGGTGGTTTCTTGTGAATTGTCCCTAGATTTACTGCAAGATTCCAAATGGGCTGTGAGTGGAAATTGTGTCTCACTGATAATGACACAGGAAGTAGCTGAGAGAATTTTCTTCGCAGCCAAAATGCATTATTTTTACTAATTCACAGCAGTCCAAGTCTGGCTTTTGGAAGGACCAAAATCAAACATTTATGGATTCCAGAAAGGGAGCCAAAATAGACCATAGAATAATATTACATTTTTACTGTAATCTTACTATTTTAGACTTAAGTTTAGAAATATTATGTACAGTTCATTATGTCCTGATCACATTTTCTTTAATTTCCAGTTACAGCAAGTTGGGCAGAATTTCCACTGTCAGGGTGTGTTTGCTTTCAGAAGGTTTCAACCTCTTATATTTTAGGAAATGTGCTAATTGCAGGTTTAGTTTTGTTTTAATTTTAAAGACAATGCCTGCATTGCTGAACTTGTGTGTGTTCAGCAGTGCCAAGCCCAGGCCCTTCCTCCACTGCCTGAAACGTGTTTGCTGTGTGCTCTCTGTGAGCTCCCCACCAAAAGAATCTGATGTTTCTCTGGGACCAGCCTGCCTCCATGCAAATGAAGTGATTCCTCTTAAAAATGTCATCCCTTAGTCAAGAATTTGCTCCAGCATTTTGCTTATAAAACTGAATGATCTCTGTTGCCTCAAGCATCTTTTGAGATAATAAAACATAATAATTGCCCATGATAAGCACTTTGTTTAGGCTTTTTCTGCACTGAGTCAGCAGTGGCTGAACTGACTAACTGTCTTGCATGACAAAATCCAAGCAGAGCGTTTGTGGCCATGTGGGCTCCAGCAGAGACCAGGGACCCTGCTACCAACTTCAGCTTTGGACTGATTTGCTCCAGCTGCTGAAATTTGCAATAGTGTTTTCTCAGGCGTGCCCTGAATGCCTCCCCATGACACTCTCTGTACAGCCTTGGACATTTGGAAGTAATTTTATTTCCCACTGTATGCTGGAGGCTTGAATGCGGTCATCTGAGAGTATTTGTATAAGCACTGCTGGCATATCAGGCTCTTGAACTCCCTCCTTCACCCTATTCTACTGCAGGCACCCAGCAATGTGTCCAGCCAGCCTACTTGTGAACTGAAGTGAAAACAAGGAAAAAGAAAGTTAAACATGTTTACATCTAACCTTGTTCATGGGATAACTAATGAGTTAGTTTGACTGAGTGCTTTTGAAATAGGCATGTCCAAGACTGGGATAACCAAAAGAAAAGGACCAGCCTGACTAAATTTTGAGCAAGGTTGCTTCTGCACACTTTCCTGCCTTGTCTGGAGTGTATACAAGGGTTGAGTCTTGTTCAGCAACTCGGGATGAGTGAGGTTAAGATGCAGATACAACCCCATGATTTGCTTTTAGGGAATTGAATAGTGTAATAAACATTGGATAGTGCTGTGGGACTGGCGAGAGAAAGCTTTTTTACTGGAAGGGATCCCAGTATTTTCTGCCTTTGTATTCAGCGTGTGTTGGATCTTGTAATAAAAACGTTGTTCTTGATTGTTCTGTGTTGGAAATGAAACTTATCCATGAAAAGGCAAGCAAAACTTCTCTTTGCCCTGATGGAGACATATATTCATGAACCTGTGAGAAAAAGGGGAAGTAGGGGCCACCAAACCAACTGTAGAGTAGTATTGATTCCATCTGAGTAAGTGCAGAAGCAGTTGCATACTTCAGATACTGATTTACAATTAATTTGGAGGTTTTTAACTGTATTCTAAGCATAGTTTTTCCTATTCAATTCCCCCCATTGAGTCAAAATTGAAATCACAGTGCTGAGTGGAAAACAGATTTATTTATTTAGGCACAATTTTCCAGTAGAAACAAAACCCAGCTGCCAGGTCACACTAAGAGAGCCCTTTACCTGAGAGATTATTACTTCTCCCAAGTCAGGGTATATTGTTCTGCTTTTGCTTTCTGCTTCTGGACTGCTGTTTAAAGCTTGGGGGCTGGGTTTTCTTGGTTGGTGAATTCACTCCTGAAGGTTTTCAGCTCCTTGTCTAGAGAGCTGACCTCCTCAATCACATTGAAACTCACTTGGACTTTAAAGCATTCAACACGTTTTATTCTGTGGAATGCCGTTAAAAGGGCTTATTAATTGTCAACTTTGCAAATTGTCCCCTAGGATTTTTTTTCAAACAGGAACTCTGGAGGATGAATTAAATCCACCCCATCACCTTTTTCCTAAGAAAAGTTCTGATGAAATCTGGTTTCCTACAGGTTTGCGTTTTAAAATTTGTGCCTGTGTACATTCCCATAAGTATGGAGAAGGGATTTGTTCTTACCCACTTTTTTACAAGGGAGTAACTTGGGGCAATAACTTGGAACTCCCTTCTCTTCCAAAAGGTGCACAAAATTGCCAAAATTGTGCTTCAGTTCAGTCTTTATTAGTAGAATATTCCAGGTTCACCCTCATGTATGTAACTGTAAAGTACTTAGGTGAATTCTCTCTGTTAATCATTATTAACAAAAATTGTTCCTGTGCAACAAATGCAGAATAGATTTTGTATTTGTCAGCACTCCTGAAAACTATCTGATTTTCAGAATATTTGCTGTTTACATTACAATTTGCGTCTCACAATAATTTTATATATTATATATTCTAGTATTATAAATTATATGTATTAGTACTATAAAAGATAATACTTCATTACTACTTTAAAAAAATACCAAAATATGAACAAAACAGGCAGTCTGATTCTTATTGGAGTAAATGAGAGGGTTTTTCCTATTGATTTAATGGGATTTGGATCAAGCCCTACATTATTGCAGCAGGCAGACAGTCAAACATTATTAACACCAAGCTCCTCTTGTCCCTGTCTTGGCAGTCTGTACACATGCACAACAGTACATCTGCAGAATGGTTCTTAGCACATATCATCTTTCACTTTGATTTACTTCTGCACCTCTGCTTTGTGAGTCAGCAGGATTAACTTTTGTAATTCATATCTCAAAACTCAGCTTTTCATTTTCTAGCTTTTTAAACTTTAAAACCACTGTATCTGTGTAATCTTATATTTCCCTGCGCTTTTCACAAACTAGCGTGAGGATGACAGAGTGGATGAGAAGACCCCTGTGCAAGCTGGTTTTTTCCAACCCTTTTTGATTAAATGACTATACCCCTTCTGTTCCAGTCTTTTTATGTTAAGCAATGCAAAAGAGTTGGGCTTTGGTTACACTATGCATCAAGAAGCACCTCCTGGCAGAAGAAAGCCTAAAACTGGCAGACTGCTTTCAGTACCAGTCATCATCTTTTTTGCTTTTGTTAGACTGTGTTCTCAACCACTGTAGGTCTGTCAGCCTCTGGACTCCTTTAATTAGCACATTTGGTAGGACCAGTAAAAATGCGATGAAATGGAGCTGCTTTGATGCCAATTCCTTTTCTTTCCCTTGTCATTTCATTTATGACTCAACGATTTTCATGTCTGCAGAAAACACTCATGTATGCAGGTTGTGCTTGTGCCATTTATTTTCTTCAAGTAGGTCATTGAAAGATACATTCCTGTCCTTCATATACCTGCCATCACCTTCCTTGCCCTTCCTTTCCCCTTCCCCATGTGCAAGATGTGAACAGGAATCCATGAAAGCAATATTGGCACGATAATGTGAACTCAGTAACTTTAAACAGCAAATGAAGCAGCAGTAAATTTCCAGGTGTTGCCTTCAAAATGATGTGGTGAAAAATTGAAATGATTTCATGTGCTGTCTTTTGAAAGTCTTGTCCTGCTGTTGGCTTGAGAATTAACCTTGAGAGGGATGTACTTGAGAAGAAAACAAGCTCAGCACAGGCAGCCCAAAGCAAAGGAGGCGTTACACACCTGGTCTGTGCATGAACTTTGACACTTGCTTGTGATGACTAGATGGACATTGACAGCCACCTAGTGCCTGGGATGGCATGTTGGGTCCTCTGTCCCCTTCCTCCCCTCCCAGTAACTAGTACAGCTTCAGTGGTGACACCAAACTGGGCCTGGGTATGTCAGTGCCTGGTGTGATTTTACTTCCAAGCTGTCTCTGTGTCTGAGGATCCAGTAAATTAGCTGTAACTGACAGTTTGACTGATGATGAATTAGTTCTTTTAAGTAAAACCATACTCCAACCATCAACACATAGCAGAAAAAAAATTGCATTTTACTTACTGTGCTTTGCACTGAAATCCTCTTTCTGAAGGTTGGCTGTTTTGTAAGCTCATGGATGAGTGAGTCCTTAAATGTATCATTGGGTGTCCCTCCTGCTTTGCCTTTTATATTTGCAGACTGCTTTGAAACTCAGAGGGTTTGAATCCTGTCAGTTCTTTAGTCAGGTCCATCACCAACTGGAGTTGTATTTTTTTGTTGGTTAGAAAGGAATTGGTTAATGGCCTAGCAGACCCTTTTGCCTCATTAAAAATTTCCAAAGCTGCTTCTCAAGCCACTCAGCACCTTATGTTACAACTGTAGAGGTAGAAAGAACATGTGATATATAAAGAGTTTGTAACTTGGTCTCTGTGATTATAACAGACCTGCAAATTTCCAAGCCAGAGAGGAAATGGTAGAATGATTTCCTTTGCAGCCTTTGCCATTCTGGGTGTAGCTGGATTCACATGCCTGCAGTTCAGGCCTGGGAATAGAATGTCTGAATGTTCTCGTGAAATGAGCTGGCTTTGAAATAGCTGCCCTTTCCAGGTTACTCTTTCAGTGTAATGCAGTCACAGCAGAAACAAAAACTAGGAGCATCAAATGTAAGTAAAAAAATGTACTGTTGTGTTTTCTAACAAAATTATGAAGTGGNTTTTTTTGTTTGTTTTTTTTTGTTTTGTTTTTTGTTTTGTTTTGTTTTGTTTTGTTACCATCATATCTGCAATCCTATAGGGAAACAGACTTCTTAGTAGCTTTCAGAAGTTATATGCTTTTTGCCCTGCCTTTGTCTGCCTCTTTCCCAGCCGCTGAGCAGGACCCAGGCAGAAGCTAGTCACCATCTGGCTCAGCTCTGATTTGCCAAAGCAGTTGCTATGTGGTTTATTTGAAGTTATGACAGAATGCTGACTTTGGGCTCAATAACTTATTTCATTTCTGCAAACTGATGCTCTTTTGAACAGCACAACGAGTTCTGTGGGTGATATGTTAAAGAAGACATAGACCATATGCCAGACATCTGGGGGGAAAAGGCTAAATATGTCAGACAGTGCATTATGTCATGCTCACAAGGGAGAAGTGAGAAGAGTGGTTTCCAAAATACGATCTGCAGTTTGGAAAATGATTCTCACAGTGTCATAAATGGACTGTACAGCACACTTGGTTGATGTCTTTACTTCACACTGAAAACATTTCCTCCCGAGCTTCTGCAGCACCTCTTCGAGTCATTCTGTCTGTTGGTGTGATAAAGCGATTGAAGAGGAGGTGACCTGGTGAAAATTTCAATTTGAGTTTGTGTTAGAAAGCTGTTAGTGATGGCAGGCAACAGTTAATGACACATCTGCTGCCTTTCTTCAGGCTTTGACATTGATGGAATAACTGGGCTTGAGATGAGGCACAAAGCTGAAATTCCAAATCTGCTCATATTTATTACTTTGTAATTTTCTGTTTACATCTGGTTTAAATTAGGACAGAAATGTATAGAACAGTGAAATTGTCTTTGTGCTTAGAACTGGAAATTTTTACACGAGTAACAGGTTTGCTTAAACAAATGGTTATGATCTTTGATTAGGGTGTCCTGTGTATATAATTGACCCTACTCCCAGTCTTGTATCAGTTAGAAATTAAACCTGTTTGGGAATTTTCAGTAGTGGTTTTAACTGGATTGTCCAATTTCAAAGATATTTTTGATAGGAGGGATTTCTGTGGTCAGATGGAGCTCCCACGCACGTAAGATTAGTCTTCTCTGCAGCGTCCTAGGGGTCAGGAGAATAATTTTTGGACTGTGAGTGACAGCTTTGCTGTGTGTGACTCAGGCCCTGTCTTGGCGCTGGAATTCTTGGTTTGCAAGTTGTGACACATGGTCTAGGGACAGCCTGGGGATGGTTCTTTGGTTTTGCGGCTGCTTCCTCCTTTAGAGGATGAAATATTCATCAGGACAAAATGAAAAAATCTTTTCTTGATGCTAGGGCATTTTGTGAAATGTTGGATACACAAGCAAAACTTTCTACTTTACTAGCTTTTTGAACTCTTTCACAGACATGCTTTAATTTTTGGAGAAGATACTGAGATAGACTCACCTCATGATTTAAAAAAAAGAAAATCCAAACATATCCAGTGTGTTTGGCTACAAAGTAGGAAGAAAACAAAGGCCAAGATTTAAATAGGGGTAAAGCAGTACAAATGTGAATGATTGTGTGAATAAGTACATAGAGAGCAGGTATGCATGTAGTGAGTCCATACTGGTGCTGTATAAATAGTGACACAGGATGGTCTTTCATATATGGTTAAAATATGGAATATTTTGTATGTAGTTCAGATGTATCCATGGCAGTATTGTGTGTGTGCTGGGTTAATCTGGGGCCAAAACCATCTGGATTATGAAAACGGAACTTAAATCATGTGAGGGGCCTCTTGTCACTCAGCTGGAGACACTGCCCAAGTACCACTGCAGTGGGTGCTGCTCTTGCCTCTGGGCAGAGGTTGGCTGTCCTGTTCATCAGATTTGTTTCTCTGTGTTGGTATTCCCCCACACCACTAAATAAACCTCACCCAATAAATGGGATTATCTTTTTTCTTTCCCCCAACTGCTGCTGTGTCTGTTGAACCCTGTCCCGTGTTGTTGTTTAAGCCAGCAGGGAGCAGGCAGTGTGTGCTGTTCCAGAGAGGGGTGTCCCCAGTCAGAGCTCTCCAATGCCCTGTGCTCAGCTCTTACACAGAGCAGGGAGTTGGCAGGCATTCCTCAGGGCAGAGGTGACACCCCAGTGAGCAGAATGACATCCAAAAACTCATGAGGCAAAGTTCCTTTGATACTGTGGGGGAATTGGTGACCCTATTTTACTTCTTTCTGATCAAGAAATAAGGTGGTAAAATAAGAAAGACACTTAAAAGTATTTACCATCAGCTTCAGCTATGCTGGTGCATTGTTTTCTCTGTGTACATGATGCTACTTGTCATCTCCAGATGTGCATCTTACTTGTCTAGTCCCATTCCTTCAATTTCGTGGTTGGAAAATGTGCTGTATGTTCTCTCCTCTGTTCCAGGAGAAGATGGTGAAGAAATAGCCTGCACTCAGAATGGACAGATGTACCTGAACAGGGACATTTGGAAGCCCTCCCCGTGCCAAATCTGTGTCTGTGACAATGGAGCTATCCTTTGCGATGAGATCCAGTGTCAGGATATGCTGGAGTGTGAGAACCCCCAGGTGCCCCCGGGAGAGTGCTGTCCTGTGTGTCCCCACACAACACGGGATTTTGACCCCACCATTGGTAAGAGCCTTTGCTAGTTTGAAAGGAGAGAGACAGCCCAAAGAACTAGGAAGCTTGTGATATTGAGGTTCCTAATGCCGTTTTTATGGTGAAAATTTAAGTCTGAAAATAGTAGTTGGCAGTTATCATCCCTGTTGGGCTGCCCCATCGCTGACTCAAAACAGTTTGCATTACACTGTGAGTCTGATATAAGCCCAAATGGCTTTACAGCTAAAAAGGTTGATCTAAAATCTGTCTTGATGTTTTGAGGAGGTTGAATTCTGGCCTTTTTGTGGTTCATCTGAAACAGAAAGATAAGTATATAAAATAAACATATTACAACAAACATATATTGGATACATAACTATGTACAATAATTGCATTCTTTCAAATGCTCAATTCAGGGACCCTCTATAAGTATAAACTGAGTAAATGTAAGATGTTTCCCCAAAGTGAAAACATGGATCTTTTGTGAGATATAAAAGAAGTGTGAAGTATTATTTACTCCCTATTTGCATCTTTTCTGTTACATACATTAAAGATTATGTCTTTTCCAATCCAGTTCTTCCTGGAGAGACTTGGATATAGGAATCCCCCCTCAATTTTCCTAAAAGAAAAAATTTTACCTTGCAATTAAAGCTACATAATACTGAGCTTTGAATTATTAGGGCTACATTCAATGTATAATAATTAATTTCTTCAGGAGATATAAATGCTGTTGATCAGCTTAATATTGGACAAAGTAGTGATAAAGACCAAAGCAGGGACTTGTGTAATTGAGCAGTGGAGCAAGATGTGGTGAGCATTCATAAATAGATGGTGCATCCTGGTCTGTTTTGGGAGGCATTGGGCCAGCACTAGCAGGATACACCCAGCAAATATAAAAGCAGTATGGATACTATCCCAAATTCCTCACTGCTACTCAAGGTATTTATAAAATATTCTTCTGAAGGATTTTTGTGGGTATGAGTGTGGCTATATGGCTCTGAATGCACACCCATGGTAGTGCAGGTGCTTTCTGAAAAAGAAAAGGTCAAAAATCCCTCTGTGAGCTCTGTCTTCTGAAAAATACCATGTAATATGTTGTGGATCTATCAGTAGTTATTGTTGGAGTCAGTAGTAAAGCTTCCCTTGACTTCCTGTCAATCACTAGGCCAGCATCTGACAATCCCCCACAAGATACGCTACTTTCCCAAAGTGTTTTTTGTTATTCTGTGCAATGAGGAAAGAGTCTGAGAAGAGAGGACATTTTTGCACAGTGCTGTGATTCCTCGCACCTGAACCAGGGAATATGTGTGTCTCTGGGAACTCCCCCAGCTCCCTGTAGGCAATGCACCGTGCCCTCTGCATCCAGGGTCAGGGATGGCTCTAGCTGCAACACCTTCACTCAACTCTTACTGTGTTCTGTCTCTCAGAGTACAACCACTAATTTCTTCTCTTTTCTTCTTTTTTCCTTTCTCATAGGTAGAGGAAGAAAGGTAAGATTTCCTTTACTATTTTTGTGATGTATTACTACTGTTAAAAGACTCCCATGCATCTCCTGAAGCATATCATAAAAGATACACATAATCTCTGTTAAAAACGTGTAGTTCTTTCTCTTGGCCTTTCTTGGTGGCTAGGGAGATTGCAGTCCACATGAAAAAAAAACAAAACGTTGCGATGCAGGCGGAAATCCTGATCTTAATACAGAGAATCCCCTGGCTGAAAGTCCCTGCTGTCTACATCAAAGGAATTCCAGTTGGAGTAGTTTGGTTGTGTCATCTCTAGCAGTGCCACAGGCTGAGGGAAGGGACCATTCTGTCAGTAGATGCCAAACTGTTGAAGCTTGCAGCTGGTTTTTGTGCTGAGGCTGAGCTGCCCAGTGGGCAGGAGGTAGCACTGGAATCGTGTGCCCTTGCCCAGAGCCACGGTTCTGTGGGCAGCTTCTCTCATTGTGGCAAGTAAACAAAGGGAAGACTTGCTCTTACAGAAGAAATTAAAAGGCATTCCCATAAATAGGCTTCTCAGATAGTAAGAAACTGCAAGAAATAATTGAAATAACTTTCAGATGATCAAGTACATGCACTCACAAAAACTGAGCACTCTCTACACAGAGGCAGTTTATGGAAATAAATGGACTGTGCCCACCTTATTATTTATTATTTGATAAGCAAGGCAGGAAAGTTTTTATCTTTGCGAAGTCCTCTTTTTTTTTTTTCCTTAAAAAAACAGTTACCACTGATAGGTCTAAACCCAGTTATTTGATGTAACAGGTAATCATTGTCAACACATTCAGCTCAAAGAAAATCAATTGTCAGTTGTTGTTGTCCTTCACTTGGAAGCTTTGCAATATCATTGTCTTCTGTCCCTAGGCTGCAGATGGATTTCTATATCCATGGATTTGATGATACATATTTTGATTTAGTACCTTGAAGAAATGGAATCTAAAGGCTGCTCTAGGCTCTGTATTTCACATGAATCAAATCATCCAACAACAGAACTCCAACGTATTTTCTAGCACTTTCAAGCAGTTCTAACAGAAAAGTTTCATTTCTTTTAGTTTAATTCTTCTTTCAGACAGTATGTTATGCACCTAGAGGATAATGTTAATTTATGGCTTTCATTTAATCAGTGTCTATAGTCATTAAAATAATATGGATTATATGTCACAGATAATTTAATTTAGTCTTTTTGTATTTTTAAGGAAGCCTTATTTTTTATCACAGTCACAGGGATGGTATTGGTGAAACTGGTACTGTTAATTGTACTTGCACTTCTTTTCTGGCATCTGATATTTTTGAATCTTTTTCCTACAGGGACAAAAAGGAGAACCTGGAATAGTGCCACCTGTAAGTCAATATTTTCTTCATTCATCAGCACACCCTAGAAGTGCACATATTAGTGCTTTAAAGCAGAATTGCAGTAATGAAGTAAACACAACAAAACTGTACAGCCTAGGAATGAAAGGAGTGGAATTAAGTATGCTGTTTCACATATGTAAAATCAGAAATTCCTGTTAGTTGTTAGTTCTTCTGCCATAATCTTTATTTTTATGGTTATATATTTGTAGAAGTGTAACAGTAAATTAGTATCTAGAAAGGGGTGAAATAAAATGCCATTATGTATTTATTCCTTTCTACTGTGAAGACAAACAGATTTAAATAATAAGTTGAGCCTAAATCATTGTAATTCACTTATTTAACCTTTTTTAGAGGAGCAGTGATACTTCTAAGATTTTGTTCACTTTGCTAATAAAGACTCCAAACTGGAAAAAGATAACCTGTGGAAATCATATTTACTACATTTTTTTTCCCTTTCCCTGAAAAGCCTTTTAACCTGCTTGTTACTTTAATGTCCTGCCTTGCTATTTGCTTTTCAATAACTGATTTTCTGTAGGGCAGTCACGACAAATGCAGCCATGACGTGTGGTGACTTTAATTTCTATTCCCTGCTCTAGGTTTCAGGCATACGAGGCCGCCCGGGACCAGCCGTGAGTACTTTTTGATCTTCTGCTTCTCTGATGAGGCATCTGCCACTTTCTGCCATGTCTGGTTTGTGTTGTGAGGGTGATGTGAAGGAGGATTCTTCCACGCCTCAGTGAGTATTATCTGCAGAGCCACTGGCTGTGGAGAGGCGAGAAGAAGATCGTTAGGTCAGCCCATGCCCGGAGTGGATGTGATGCCTTGAGAAGGCTGGCCTGAAACAGAGACTGGACATAGAATAAAGTAGATATTTATTGAAAGGCCTTAAAGGATACACCTTGGGCAGGACAAGAGCCTGATCAGGGCTACACCCAAGGTGGACTTGAAATTGTCACAAAATGGACCACTGCTCATGAGGTCTTACACTTTTATAAGTTTTGGTCCTTTTGCATATTGGGGTTTAATTGTCCAGTTGCAGCTTTGGGTTGTGATCCTGCTTGTTTTCTTTCTTCAATCTGTCGTTTATGCTTTTGGGCCTGAAACTTGTACTCATTGTCCTTGGTCTTCATCAGGAAAAGGATTTGTTTTGTCTACCTACTCTGTGAAGAGAGCTTACTGACACTTAATATGAGGCTCAGATCTACAACCCTAGGCAGCACAGAATCTGAAACACATGAAAGCTAAAACTTAAGGCATCAAATGGATGTGTGCTTGTAGCACATGGACACCTGAGGCCCTTAGTGCCAGGTGGATAGTGGGGAATGCCTCTCCAGCAGGGACCAAGCAGGAGCAGGAGGAGCTGCAGGATTCTGTGTGCTGTGGCTGAGGACAGAGCAGTCCTCATCTAGCAGGAAGAGTGTCTCAAATCTGTACTCTGCATGAAGAGCCTCCAGCATTCAGAAAATCTTTGCTGGGTTAACCTGTGGAGCACATGAGAGATGAGAACATTTTGTAGATCTCTTCATGCATCATGGTTCAACTCCCTTCAGACAATGTACAGTTGAGAAGAAATATTGAATACTTGGTGATTATAGCTGTTTTCTTCATTATGATGTAGAAGAAACCCCACAAATTAATTTTCAAATAAACATTGGATTTCATATTTGCAGAGCTTTATTAATCATTAGGTAGTTTAAAAGAGACTTAAAATTTCTGGTCTTTCTTTTAGGGACCTCCAGGCTCACAAGGTCCACGAGGAGAACGAGGACCAAAGGGAAGACCTGTAAGTTATTAAATATCTCAGAAATAAAGTACCTGAAGCAACCTCAAAAGATTAAATGGCTTTAAACTGTCTCTGTGTCTTCTAGAGTTACCAAAACTGTCCTCGTATTTTCCAGAAATCAGGTAACATACAGGAAAACATTTCTATTTAATCATTGCTGGGGTAGACTGAAACGTGAATATTTTGAGAAATGGACAGAGGTTTTAGCAGTAATTCCACCAAAGCCATACTTTCCCAACAAACATTCTCAGACAGAACTGGAACATCACATTCCTTTGATTAGAGCTCAATGGCTGTTTGCTGGTGAGTGCTGTGCAGCAGAAGCCATGTGAGCTCTGCGGCTCAGAGCTCTGCAGAAAAGACAAAGCTCAGAAGTTAGCAGGAGTTAATGTGTGACTACATTTGTTGGTATGCTGGTGAATAATGTAACCAGGATTGCTCAGTGGAAATAAAGACTTCATAAGGGAATTTCGGTGTCTGCATGTGGAGAACCACAGAAAGGCCAAAAAGGAGTGCTTGAAAGTACCCCAGATGACATGTTCCTTTTGAAAAAGCTAGGTCGAAGAGCAGAAGCTGCTAAAAGCAGATTTGAGAGTTGAATCATTGTAATTTCAATGTGGATATTTTCCTATCCCTCAGGGGAGAGCAAGCCAATACTGAGGTTAGGCATAGCCTGAACCAGACTCCCTTGCCCTGTTTCCAGTGTGTGCCTGTTGTCTGTAGCTGGTAATGACGTTGTTAAAGCAGTGCAGGAATTGTGTGGCCTCTTTGAGGTGCTTCCCAAGCCACTGCTGCTCTTCAGATCCCCAGAAGACGTGTGTCAGAAGGATGAGAATCAGAATGCTTAACAGATCTCTGGGAGTAGTTGTGCAGTCTTGGGCTGCACAGAGAAATCTTGACTTGTGTTTTCTGAATGAGACTGTGTCTGAAGTGCTTTCCTAATGTGTGCAGTATTGCTAAATAAATTCCGATTCCCTGCCATGCATCCCTTGTCTCTACAGACCGGTGGCCACAAGCACCTAAAATCCCAAAAGGCTGTAAATGGCTTTGAGTCCTTTTGACAGAGGTTATTATTCTGCTTTCAAGGAATAACAAAGGATTGAGAAGCAGTCAGCTCCTTTGCAAATGTTCCATCAGAGGTTCTGATGAGCTGTGTGTATGCCAGAGTGTGGGTCTGAGACCAAGATTTCTCTAAGACACAGTGACTGAAAGTGCAGGGGGTTTATTTTTACTTCTGGAAAAGAAATATTAGCTCACACCTGCAGTTTATATTATGAAAAAAAACCCTCCTGGAGCAGATAACCTTGTACAGACTGCCTTTGTAAAATTAATCTGGTTAAATCCATTACTGACTGGGGATGTTACTAGTGCACTAAGCACATTTCCAAGCTGTTTATTTATTTTTTCAGATTTTTTTTTGTTGTTCTTTAAAGTCAGGCTCCTCCTGACTAGTGAGCAGAAAGAGCTCAACCTTGCTGTGGATCTCCACCTTTTACAAAAGCCAGACCCTTGGAAGTAAAATGAATTCAGGAATATTAGCATATTTTTTACACCAGATTCTTTGTTAGTGTAACAGTGAGAGACAGCTAGAGAATAGTATGGCTGCATTTTCAGAATGCAGCTAAGGAGGGAGAATTTGGAGCATGATGACGTTGTAGTTGTTAACAAATGGTCTTTTGAAGACAGAAAATAAACTTGGACATCCTTAGAACCATTCATATGTTTTTCTTTCCATGTGGATTTACACTCAATTTTACTTGCAGTAGTAGTTTAAGTAGATAGAAGTCTGGGAGAGTCCTACCATGAGCTGCTTTTTCCTTTTATTTTATTACAAGCAAAACCTTTAATTGTTTCCTGACCTGCAGCAGCCGTGGGCCAGAATGAGAAAATTGTGTGTTTAAATGGTGCCACCGCGTGGCATTTGTGCGAAATCTTCCCCCCCCTTTTTTTTTTTTTTTAAATTTTTAACCTTACTTACATGTTAAGTTTTAAATCTTGCCAACTTGAACTGGTGAAAGAAAACAAAAGGGCTTTTTTATATACATATAAAAATATGAAACCTGTAAATTAAATAAAATTTAATCAGAATTTTATTAAAAACTCACCAAACTATATGCCATTAGTGACTTGCTACCTACAAATACAAACAGGCATTTTGATGACTTTTTGGTTTTGAGGTATGCAGTTGCATTTTTGCTCTTGAATCAACTTGGGTTTTGGTGACTAAAAAGTAGGTCCTTTTCTAAAAAGAAATTAAAAAAGACTTTTTTCTCTCTTAGATATTGTTAAGGTGTGGATATTGAAAATCGGCAATCCTACAGACTTCCCTAATTCTTTATAGGCAACTATGGTTTTGGGGTGTGGTGGTTTTGTTTTTTTTTTTTTTTCCTTCCATCCCTCTAATGCTTAGCTTTGTTTTCTTTTTGTTTTGAGGGAAAAAAAAAATAAGTCCCTGGGAAAGTAAGCACTTTTAGGTTTGGCAGTGTGTACTTGTGTTTATAATAGATATATTTAAGAATGATGTTTTGTGCTAAAACCTTCTGCTTCTATCCAACCTTCTCATTTGTTCAGAGTACCATCTATTCACAGCTCCTTCTGTGAACCATACTAGTTCAAACCATACCACTTCAGACATAAACTCCACTGAAATGTGTTGCAGACACAGTCCTCACCTCATGGAAATCCCAGCAATCTGAGTGATTGTTAATTGTGTTTGAAAAGATGACTCAGTGAACCAGGCTTCTAAAATTTTATGTTTAAGGATCCTTAAAACAGAAGAGCTCTTTTCCTAGTCCAGAACTTTTCCTTGCCTTGGTCAAACATTTTATTCTAATGAAAAAAGTAATAACAAGCACTTTAAAGTCTGTATTTATGATTGAAGCATCTGTATTGGCCCTATTACTACTCATTTTGTTCCACCAAAGTGTTATTAGCTGCCTCCATATTTAATTTTAGTTCTTATATGAGTGAAGTTGAATGCAGTTTAGGAATTAAAAGTGGGAGCCACATTAAAATGAGAGCCACAGGATGGGCTCTAACCTATTCTGTAAATATCTACTGGAGGTGACTTCAACACCAGGTTTCCCTGTGTTTCTGGCATTATAATTTGTTGAGAATTCAACAATGGTATGAACTGGGTAAACCATTTATGATGTCAAGTATGCTATGAAAATACAGCATTACTCTGGAGTTTCCTAAGCCTCTGTGTATATTTACATTTATCTGAGCTGTACACATTTTAGGAGTGAATTAAGTTTGTTCTATATGGCATGCAAAGCTGAAGAGTTTTTCAGGAATAATGTACTCTAGTATGGAATGGCAGGAAGCCTGAGTTTCTAAAAAAGCCAGTGCTAGAAATTACTGCAGTTTACCTAAGTGTTGGATTCATGATTAATTTCAGTCAGTGCTTCTGATCTGAAAGTGGGAACAGAGCTTTAGAGATGTTGTTTGTTTGTAGGACTTTCTGTAGAAATACAGATTTATCCCAAAGAGGCAGGTGTTTGCCAGTGACAATGCTTTCAGTGAGTACCTTTGCACACTGCTGGCATTCCTGATTTTCTTTGTAGGGTCCTCGTGGTCCTCAAGGGATTGATGGGGAACCTGGTATCCCTGGCCAGCCTGGTGACCCTGGTCCTCCAGGGCATCCCACTCATCCAGGACCAGATGGAATAAGCAGGGTAAGTTTTACATTCGCCTCTAGCTGAAGGTGGAGCGTTGGAGCAGACCCATGTGATATAAATGGTGACTTGCCTTTGGTTCTGTGACCGTGGATGCTGTGCCCACACTTCCTGTCTCCCAGTCACAAGGGGCAGCAGCTAGTGGCACTGCAAATTCTGCCAAAAACTGGGACAAGTTGAATGTGAGAAACCTGGGAGAGGATGCACCTTTCACAGCAGATTTTAGCATCTAGCAAAGCCAAACTGCCCTAACCTAGAACCACCACAAGGGTTCTTTTACTTCCACCAGCCAAGGGATCTGAGCAACAGTAGAGAGGAAATGAGTGCACCAAATTAGGACTATAGAAAAGTGAAAATTAAGATAGATGAATTATAAATAATCAGTGAGAGAAACTAAAGTGTGGTGGGTTATACTTCTTGCTGGAATTATTCAGACCAATACTGAGAAGATTAAGTAAGAAATTGTTTGTGAAAGCAATGCTAACCAGCCACAGATACAGACAAGATATTCTGCAAAACTTCTTTTTCTCCTCCCCCTTCTATTGGATACTAATTATGGTTGATAATTAAATACATATTTGAATTTCTCAAGTGTATTCAGTTACACATTTATTGCTGTTTTGACACCTGTTTTGATTTCTCATTCCATTGTTCCTGAGATGTTACTGAAAACAATAGTTATAGTGATAAAAATCTGCAATATTCATCTTAGGCCAGTAGCTTGCAGGGATGGGCAGCATTTCATGACTTAACCACATTTCCCAACAGTTCTGAATCCAGCAAACTCAGCCCAAGTAAATATCTTCAGCACACTTGAATCTCTTAGAATCACAGAAGCACCAGAATGGGTGCTAGGCTGTTATCCTACTTAGAATTCCACAGAAAATATGGAAGAAAGCAGTGGCTGGAAATCAGTGGCTGGAAATTTTTTGTTTGTATTCCCGTCCCTGAGCTCAGGCAATCTCCAGCCTTTAGAAAATGTGTTTGGGAACCAATCTAATGAGGAACTAACTGTAAATGTTGGGAGATTTGAATCCACTTCTGAGCTGTTGCTTGTTCCCAGCCCCTTTAAGCTCTGGCCTGCCATGAAGAGGCTCTGGCTCTGAATGAAGCAAAATAACACTGTGGATTTCAACTATGTGCTTGCATAAGAAGGAGGGCACTGAAGTTTCTCCCTTCTCTAGCTCATTGGTCTCTGTGAACTGATAGGAACAGCAGTGGCTTTCAGCTTTGCTGGATAAAAGGCAAGATGCTTAAAAACTCTAATTTGTCACCATGAAATCAGCTACATTTCCATTTATCTTAAGATGTTTCTGAGATTGAAGCATGGTAAATGAAAAAAAAAAAGAACGCATTCGAGGACATGAAGGAATATAGAAGTTTTGGGTTGCATTTGTTGTAGGTCATGAAAAAGCCTAATTAATTTAGTAGGAGGCTTTCTTCTTTTTAGGTCGTTTTACACTTGTTTAATATTAAAGTGGAAATAGAGTAATAAGCATATAATGTATTCACGTGGTCTTTGAAGCTTTAAACACCTCAGAATTACAGGAAAGACAAGTTTTGTTTGAGTGGTTAAACCAAGAATTTAGCTGTCAGCACTGCAAAAGCAAGGTAAACAATGAAGGTGTGATTGCATGGAATTATGCCTCACAAGCCATCACAATGACTTACAGCTCAAATCACCCATCTTATTTTTCCAGCCCTTTTCAGCGCAGATGGCAGGACTGGATGAGAAGTCTGGACTTGGTAGTCAGATGGGACTGATGCCTGGTGCAGTGGTAAGACCACATTAGCCCTGTTCTGTAAGAGAGGCTGGAAGTGGAGTGTGTGTCCAAAAACCAAAAAGGGAATTCAACCTCTACAGCTTCCTGTGCCTCTAGAACCTGGATGTACAGTATATTCCAGCAGTTTTGCACAGTACCTGGGGGAAATGTTTTTTTTTTGTTAAATGACAGCTGCTTCTCCCACCTCTACCTGTCTCTCCTTCTGAAATATAGCAGCAACTAACTGTAAGGTACAGGAGAAAAAAACAGCTCCTCTTGAGTCACTAAGTGACTGAAAGTTGTCAGGTATAACACAAAGCAGAATAAACAAATCTATATCTTCTTTTCACATGTGACATCAAATCAGGCATTTTTTAGTAATAATTTAAAAAAATGCTTCCTAAACCAGCTCTTAACTCAAATCTGTGCTTTGTTATTTCAAGACAGACTTCCTGGTTCTCCAGTGGGCCCAGTTGTTTCACTGGCATCCAACACTGTTTAGATATGCTCTTTATTTTGAGTGCACTGGGGTCTTATGGTAACACTGACATTTTTTGCTGTCTGTGAGAGCTGTTTCACCACCCTGAGTTTTCTCTCTTGGGATTGCTTCTTAATAATGCCTCTCCTCATATCTGGTATCTTGGAAATACTGTTACCCTCTTTGATGATATTTTTAACAATCATTCTGAAGGAAACCATCCTTTAGTGATTGTACTGCCCATGAATTTGGCCACCTGAATCTTATCCAAGTCCCCACTAGTAGCCTTCAAAATTAATACCACATGAAAGGTTCTAAAGATAATTTGATGCTTAGGACTAACTTTTGCAGTGATTTTTTCAAAGAACTTTCTGATGAATGTCTCTCTTCAGTGAATGTGCTTTCTGAACATAAATTTATTTGTTCCACAAGTCTGTCCTACTTTGTAACTTTCACAGTTTGGCTTAATCCTTTCACTCAGTTTTTCTCAAGGTGTTGCACCTCTTGTACTACCTCTTCTCTTATCATTCTCAAATATGATTCAATTTAGTTTTAATATATCTATGGCCTTACACAAAGTCTGCTGAAGTCAGTTGGCACTCGCTGTCTTTGGATTGATTCATCATGTTATGTGACATTCTTTTTTCCTTCTCTGGTTAGCTGGGTAACTGACAGCTGAAAGACTGTTTTGTTTCTAATATTCATTAGCTTTTTTTTTTTTTTTTTTTTTTTTTTTTTTTTTTTTTTTTTTTTTTTTTTTTTTTTTTTTTTTTTTAATGGCTCATTGCTAACTCTTCTACATCTGCTTTGTAAAAGTCAGTAAAAAATTATTGAATTTCAATAGACATAAGTCTTGAATTTCTGTCAAAATTAATGGCTGTCTGCTAAGGTTATTTTTGTATTCCTAGAACCAAGATGATTACTTTCAAACAAGAGAATGTTTCTTTCAAGTTACAAGTTACAATTAGGTTTAAGATTGTTCCTAAAAGTTCCATGACACTTTCTAAGGGACGATCTGAGTTTTGTGTAACTAACCACAATGATTTGGAAAGCTCTTTTGGTGGTTTGTATGATACATTCAAACACATCCTTTCATTACTGCTTTTCAGCTCATGACTGAGAACAAGAAGATTAATTTGTTTTGTCATCGATTCAATTATGAGATTCATCCGAATAGTGACATTCCCTTAAAGTGAAGATTATTCCCCCCTACTCTTATTTTGTTACTACATTTTCTTCATGGAGCTAGACAGACAGTTTGGTTTTTGTCATTCCAGAGACTGTGAGGTTGCAGGAAGAAGCCAAGTCCATATTTTCAGCTGCTAATGAAATTATACTCGTGTGGCTTTTGGACTTCAAAGATTTAATTCAACACTTGTTTGTGTTTCATAGCACCAGTTTTCTGAGTAAAAACCTTTCAGGCTGCAGGAATGCTGGTGGTCACTGTTGGGCCATTTTGCCTTTTGTAGGGTGAATGTTACTTGGGCAAGGTTGTTTTCCAGTGTGTAACAAGCTGTGTGTTCAACAGGGTCCAGTGGGTCCAAGAGGTCCTCAGGGTCTCCAAGGAAAACAAGTGAGTGCTTCACCTCAGGGGATTTAATTGGCCAGAGCTGAAGGCAGAGCTCGTAGTGAGAGGGGCTTGTGCATCTCTGGGGCAGTGTCCATCCTCAGGGACTTGTGGCTGAATGCACCTTCATCCAGAAGGGAATTTAAACAAGGGCTCTGCTCCAGATGGACTCTACACACAGGAATTGGCTCCAAAAGAACAGTTTATTAGATCTTTAATAGGGTTTTAACCCAACACGTTTTTTAATGAGTGAGCAGCGATGAAAATGGAGACTGTTCTGGTTTTGGTATTGGCATGGTGTTAAGTTTCCAGTGGGGTTTGTGTATGGCACAGGATTTATCTACAGTTTAAGGGGTTTTAGTATCCTTCTTCCACTCATATGGAAATGTGAACTGATTCTGAATTAGAATCCAGACTCTCCCATAGGCTGTGATTTTCCTGGTCATGGATTTTAAATTATATCCTTATAATTGCTTTTGGAATTTGCAACTGTATTAATCTTTGGTTAATTTTAGGGTGGTGCTGGCCCCACAGGCCCACCTGGTGAACCTGGCGATCCAGGACCTATGGTAAGATCAATAAATGCAAACATTCCTACAATAGAATTGCAAAAATGCTATACTTTTTTACTTCAGAACAGAATTTTTGTGATGTTGTTTCAGCTGAAACTATTCAGTACTTCAGTGAAGAATTGTGGTGTTCAAAGCATGTTGTCCTGGATCGGTAAATTTGAGTTGCTTTGAACGTGAGCAGCAGTGATTATATTAGAAACAATCATTCTCACTTTTCCAGCACAGGCCTGAGGATTGTTAGGCACTGGTAAAACCATACCTGATAGTGTGACTTACACAAAGGATGATGAGAATATATATTTTTTGAGGCAACAAAATGATTCAAAAGTAAATGCAAGAGCCAGAGATGTGAAGCAACAGAAACTGTTGGTTTTTTTTTTTTCCCGCTAAAGAAGCTATCCTGTATTTTCATACAATATAATGCAGGTTTTCTAGGGTCAGGATGGTTAGAAAGAGCACCACAAAATTGAGCAAATGTGCTTCGGCATAAAATCTTCCTTTTTCTAAATCTGTTTTTGTAAAACCAGACTTTGAAATGGATGAAATAGATATTTAAGTGATGGCTAAACTGACTTCTCAACAAATACATTTATTTCTTAGGGGCCAGTTGGTTCTCGTGGACCAGAGGGACCTCCAGGCAAACCTGGTGAAGATGTAAGTTTGTTATTCTTTGTAGCTTGTTTTATTTTTAATAAAACAAACATTGGCATCTGTGAGACAGTGACTAACCAGCAGATGTGTCTGTTCTAACCACTATTGTCTGCTTTCCTTTGTAATTGTACTCCTCATTAAATCCAGCATCACAACTGTGAATCTTGGCAACCACTTCCCGACCCCTCCTTTCTTTTCCTTACGTGTCATCATCATACCTAAAGTCTAAGCACCCTATTTCTTGCCTCAGTAAGTTCTTAACTGAGATAATCTCTCTTGAAATCAAACATAATAATAAATCACAGGGGCTCACTTGGAGGCATCTCTTTTGGGATTGGATGTTGGGTTAGAAGAGCTGTAATGGCAGCACACACATAGGTCTGGACAAGATTCTGTTTAATTTCTTAAAAAAATGATAATTGATTATGTTACTAATTGATTTTTCTTTATCCATGTATGTATACATAGATATGTAAAATGTATGTTTTATATATTATATGAGCGTATATGTACTGCTCAATAGTAGCCTAAGACTTCACTGGTAGGTGTAGATTATTTGTTTGCAAATTACACTAAATCCATCTGAACTGTAATTTATGACTTGGAAATTAGTTAGAAAACTGCAGATGCCATTTTAGTAGAGAAATTAATTGTGTAACAGCTACCTTCCCATTAAACTGTACAAGGATTTTTAAGAATCCTTGGCAATAGTTAACTCAGTGCAGAGAAGTCAAACCTTGACACTGCTCTAAGAACTTCCCCCATTTCCATTGTTTGGGTGCCTTTAATTGAATTTGTGAAGCACCTTGCCTTCTCTCTAACCTGAAACTTTTTGTGGAGCCTTTCATATTCCTGCATCCTGGTGTCCTGGGTGTATTTGAGCTGATTGATGCATGTAAAGGAATGTTTGGCTGTGACTCTGGAGGGCTTTGATTCATCTTCAAAATATATTTCTTTGGTTGGACCATATTGTTTTTCCTATTGCAATATGCAGAAAATAGCCACTGTCCTAGAATGAAATTATACATGTATTCAAACATTTAAACAGGAGAGTCACAAGCTACAATGCAAGCAGTTTTAAATTGCTGTTCCAGTGAGAAATAACAGCAATTTGATGCTCTTTGTGAAGATGACAGAAGGTTGTCTCATTAATTCCCAGGAAAATCAGGTGGCAGCCCCATCTCTTGACAACATTGTGGGCTCAGGCTTGTTTTCCCTGTTCTTGGTTAAAAACCCTTTATGACTTATGTGTCTAATGCACATTTGCTAGGCACATATGCCGTTGATTTATGTTACTGACATTGTTACAGCAAAGAGAAGATGCATAATACTGATGTGAATGTCCTCATTTGTTTGAATGGAAGAAGGCTACAAAAACTCCATTTCAAATCTTCTGTTTTAATGTGTTCCTTGTTTTTTCTCTTTCCTTAGGGTGAACCTGGTAGACCAGGACAATCCGGTGAGCCTGGATTTCCAGGATCTCCAGTAAGAGCGTGATTATTTAAATTTTAGCAAAATAATCGTATGTCATCATATGGTACTGGTTCCTTATTGCTTCACCCTGATGTGACTCATCAGTATTGCTTTTAATTATGAGTGCAAAGTTCTGCCATTCAGTATCTGAAGTCTTTGTCTTAGCTCACTCCTAGGCTCCAGATCAGTGTTTGCTTTGTTGCTGAGAGGATAACTGTTTTTATCTGAGATTTCTGTTCTGAATTCATATCAACAATATTCTGACACAAGAGACTTTTCTCCCTTCTGTTAGCCTTTCCAGAGACACTTGGTAGGAAGCTGCAAGAGAGCTTTGGTTTAATTGGAAATGTGTTTTGGTAGCAGTTGTTTATCATGTTTCTGGACTGACATATTCTGAAAGAACAGGTACAGTTTGCAGGTCTGAATTTCTATTTCATTTCAAGTGACTGCTCTGAATTTTGATCTCAGCTTAATTAATGTTTGTCCATATTACCCCTCAAAACTTGACCTGACACTCATCTTATTTCATTGCTTTTGTTGAAATTTGAAGTTGGATCACACAACAATATAAATGATAAAGCTTTTAATGTCAGTGAAAATATGTATAATGCTGAGAATAACTTCAAGGCTCTATCATCTGTGAGCTGCTCCAATGCTGTTCCTCACTATGATGAAGGTGAAGCAGTGTTAGCAATATTAGTATTGCTGCTGCCCTTATCCCTGTTAGTACCATTTTTGCTGGGTTTATCTGCAGAATCAGGATTGTATTTGGTTTTTTTCTTTTTCCTACCTAGGGCCCTCGAGGCTTTCCTGGTGCTCCTGGTCTCCCAGGTCTCAAGGGTCACCGGGTAAGAGACAAGGTTTTCCCTCTGATATAGATGACATTTCCGGCAGTTTCAGAATGAAGATTTTTCTTTGTATCTGTGCAGAATTTGCCTAGACTACAGACAAGGCAGCTGTAGCAGGATTACTGGCAATAGATAGAAAGAGGAACTTGAAGAAAATCAGTGCTATTCCCCTTTAAGCTGACCTCTGTCTTACATGCTCCAGTGCTTTCTTCACTCTATTTTCAAATGTTCTGGGAATCTGGAAGGAGCTTGCACAAGCCCTGCCAAGCTTCGGGAGGCGCAAACCTGACAGTTCTCTCACTCTGTTGGCAGGTCTTGCATTAGGGTGGGGAACTTGAGGGGTGGATATGTTTGCAACATGGAGTGATTACAAATTACCAAGTTTTCTGGCCAGAATTTTACTTCAGGGAGGAATAAATTGGTTTCCTATGGCTCAGAGCCTTGTCCTTGTTGTTTTAGGATTTTTTTAAAAAACTTTCTTGTTTTAAAAAGGAAACCAAATCCAAGGAAATGTACCTTGTACAAATGGTTTCCATTTAGGAAATGTTTAAAAACTTTATTCCATCTGGTTTTTTTTCTTCTTTATTTTTTTTTCTTTACTTACTCTTACCACCTCAGATCCATTCCTTAATATCAAGTTACTTTAACAATAATAGTAGGAGGTGCTCTCTGTGTGTACATATATAAATACAATTTCTTTATATTTTTATAACTTACAGGGATTGAAAGGACTTGACGGCCCAAAAGGTGAAATTGGAGCAGCTGGAGCAAAGGTATTTTTATGTCCCAAACTACTAAATGATTAAGCATGTTTTGTGTAATACCAAGATCCTGAAAGGCAGGAGATCTTTTGAACACTGCTTTATACCTTCTCTGACCTTTATATTGGGGGGACAGTTCAAAAGTGTCAGTCCTACTTTCAGTGGGGCTGCTTGGGATCACTGGGTGAGCTGAGTGCTCCATTTGTGACACACATACTGAAGGCAGCAGAGTCTCTTAACAAAGGGCCCTTGCATATTTTGCAATTGGACAGTTCATGGTTCTTGTTGGCTCCATGTGACCAAGTTGAACATTTTTTTAATATAATCCAATAAAGCAATGTATAATTAGAACCTGACTCTCCTCTTTCAAATTATGATTGATTGACTTAAAAGAAACAGGCATTGGAGAGGAGAGGGGATATATTTTAATCAAACTGACTATTTTATTAATTTATTCTCTTGGAATTTTTGATCCCCATTGGCACTGCACCACTCTTACAACTTCATATCAAAGCAGTGGTGACATAGGACAGCCAGCTGGAGTCAGTTCTTTCAAGATAGGTTAAAAGATGTTTTGAAAGAGCATAGAACACTTTTCCCAGGCTTTTCCACTTTCATCAGTGCTGATGCTGAAATATTTTTGGCCTGGCATAAGTGATAATTGAATGTGGGAGAGAACTATTCCTTTAGATTAAAAACATAGTAAATGAAGTGAATCTTCCAAAATCTAAATTTAAATGTAAGATTAGTAGTTAAGGAGAGTTTGTGCAAGAAAAGATTTCTTTTCCAAGATTGCCTACCACTTTCTGTGGAGGCAACAAGAGCAGCAGTTTTGGCAGAGAGCCGTAAGCACTGAGAGCACATGAACATGGTGTTTCCATCAGTGTGGGGAACAGTGTCCTTGCTTTGTGTGATGCACACAGGTACCTGTGCAAATCTGCCCCTGAGGTCCAACAGAGGCACAGGGGGAAAGGGGTGAGATGTGACTCAATTTTCCTTTCACCCATTTCTCTAATTCTGTCATTTCATTTCCTTTCCTAGGGAGAGTCGGGACCGACCGGAGCCATGGGTCCAACAGGTCCTCTAGTGAGTGTCACATGCACTGGGTATTGCAGAAGTGGTTGCAAATACTGCTGCTAGTGGGAATTTCTGGGGTTTGATACCTGTGTTTGAACTCATGGAGCTGAACTTTCTCTTCATGAAGGTTTCATTTTCTATTTCTCTGACATTGAGGTCCACTGTAAGCTGTTCTTCCCCTCCATTCACAGACATAGGTAATAATGATAAATCTGTAGGTGTGATGATGGTTTCCCAACTCATGTAAGTGTAGGGTGATAGTTTTTTTC
This sequence comes from Sinosuthora webbiana, assembly GCA_013397395.1. Classification (NCBI taxonomy): domain Eukaryota; kingdom Metazoa; phylum Chordata; class Aves; order Passeriformes; family Sylviidae; genus Sinosuthora; species Sinosuthora webbiana. The sequence continues at coordinate 939,250 of VXBN01012052.1, read as the reverse complement.
TTTTTTACATGTTGATGCCTCATGGAGTGATTTCAACATGAGAAAAACAGGCTTGTGTTGCTCTGAGGTAGAACTGGAGTAATTTAGATCAGGAATAAACTAGCTAAGGAAACCATGGACAGAGGATTTTGGAGGTTACAGTAAGGATAAGTATGCATGACCTGGAAGTGAAATGGAGAAACTTTTTTTACAATAATTTTCATTCACATGTGGTTTTGGACCACTGAATATGTGTGAGTAGCATTACATGACAAAAATTGACTCTCAGCAGTGCTTCTGGAAGTAAAGCCTCTTTCTGATACCAGATAATGGCATCTCTCTGTGAAGCACTATGTTGTGTGTAGAATGTAATATCCCTGAAGTGGAATCTAATTTGTGCATGAGATTTAGTGAAAGAAGTTGCATTATTCTCACTGGTGAGTACATACAGAATTTATTCTAATGTGTTTAAGACTGGAAATACTGTTGGAATGTAAAAAAAAAAAAATTACAGTTTATTAAATTTCCACTGTGCAAGTCTGTGAGGCTGTAAGGATTTTTATGAGCTGCTACTTCTTTTCTGCTTTAGGGCAAGATGAGTTACTCCTGCAGGATTGAAAAAAAACCAATCCTTTTTATTATTCTTAAATGATGACCTTCTAAATAATGCATTTTTTGTTCTTTCTTCAAGGGACCTAGGGGAATGCCAGGAGAAAGAGGACGAATTGGACCACAGGGTGCCCCTGTAAGTCGAATTTTCCTTCTCTCTTGTCATTCTTCTCTTGTTAACTTAAATTTAAATCCCTGAGCCTGAAAGTGTTTGTTCACGTGATTTGCTAGTCACTTGTGTTGTGAGTTCTGCTATAGATTAAGAAAGTTAGGGCTGAGCAGTTTTCTGGGGGGAGATCTTTACTATGAATTTTAAAAGTTAAAAGCAGCTTCAAAATGAGAGTGGTAACTATACAGGAACTTCTCATAGCAGAGCTGCCCATGAGTCCAAATACCCTCACAGCATGATTTTCTGGGATATAAAAACGTCTTCTATGTTTCTGTGGCATTTCTTGTGAGGGGTTCTTTTTGGCAAAAATTACTGAACAGGAAATAATATGTTTCAATTTTGTCTGGAAAAAGGTTTAAAATGAAAGTTAAGATGAAGTCTTTCAATTCAGATTTCAATTTAGATGAAATCAAAAAAAATGAATTCCAGATAATAAGACTATCTTCTTTAAAATATTTTGATCTTCAGCAAAAAGAGGGATTATCCTTGACATGAGATCGTATTTGAGTTAGAACTTTCATCCTGCTGCTTTTACATCCAGTGTCAAGCATTGTTTTTCTGGCATTTCTCCCTATGACTTTTATATGATCCACTTGTGTCATGTGGCCCATACAATGACACTCTCAAAATATTGTCATTTCTGAAAACAGAGAAATCCATTAACTCAGATGGGAGCTTAATTTCTTACAGAAGTTTTCCATGACAGTGCTCAGAGAAGTGTGCAATCCAGCATTTCTTCAATCACTTTACTATATGTAGTTTTATCACAAATGCTGACAATAAATAATTTAAAAAATAGGTAGAGTTCTTACAAATATTCTGTGTTTTCTGTTTTCTTGTCTAGGGTGGACGTGGCCAGCATGGTATGCCTGGGAAGCCAGGCCCAATGGTAAGTGATTGGTTTTCAATCACCCACTTTTTCACTTTATATTTCCACTTACTTTTTGACAATACAAAAAGAAAAAAAATGTTGGCAGTTGCTGGTATCAGTTACATGCATTTGGAATTAATTATCTGAGAATGATTGCTAGTTCTACTCACTTTAGTTTCAGTGCTGTCCTCTGCAAAATTGTCCTCTGTAGTTTACTTCATCTAAAGGTTTTAATTTGCAGAGGAGTCGGCCATAGCATCTCCTGGGGAGGTGATGCTCTGCTGCTCTTCTGGAGTTCATATGGCGGGGAGGAAAGTGTCCCAAGGGCATGCACTGCAATCTAAAGCAGTTCATAATTGCATGTTTTCCTCCTTCATGTGCAAAGTTGGCAATTGAGGCATGTTGTCAGCAAAAAGAAAGGCACTCACTGCTAGCACAACTTGCTCCCTCCAGCTGTTCCATTATCAAATGTGGAAAAGGGCCTTTTAATTAAGGACAGTCACTTTTTGAACTGGAGGACAGATGCCTGTGTCTGAATGTCTGCCAGGCTGAGAAAGCCTGGTTTGCATGGCTGCTGAAATTCTCCCACCATGGCAGCAGGGCTGCAGAGGAAGACGTGGCTCTTTACACTCAAAGTAGCAAAGGATGTTGGATCCTACAGTCCAATCTCACACTGCATTTGCAAATTAAATCTGTGTGAATTCACATGGGTCAGGGATAATTCCCACACATACAGTTCATTTTGTGTTGCTTTTGCATGTTAAAACTTGTGATGGTTTTGTACTGTTTGTGCAAGGCCAACTTCCACATTAAAAATGTGGTATTTATGTTTGTATTTTTTTGAAAGCATCACTTGTAGGATATGGGTAAGAGCTTCTACCCATTGATAGTAGTCAGCCTTTACAATTTTGTGATGTGCAATTTAGAAAAAAACCAAAAACCAAACACAAAACCTAACAACCAAACACCCCAAAAGCACTGCAACAAAAAAAACCCACTCAAAACCCTAAACCATACCTGCCTGCAGTTAGAATTTCATTCTGTGCATACTCTTTATTTACTTGTGATGAAATTCTGAGAAAAATTCATTTGCCTGTGTCATCAAGTGCGTAAAAGCTACAAAACTTAATTATTTAGTGCATCATGAAGGAAAGGTAAGTTGTTAGAAGAAACTTTCAAACAAAGAATTTTTTTTTCAGTATTTAAAGCAAATTACAAATTTAAAAGAAGATGGGTGGCAAGCTATAAGGTTTTACATGAAGCTTGCAATTTTTCTTTGGCATAAAAAGCGAGCTCAGCATTACTGGACATGGTAAGTGGTTGGCTAATATTTTTGGAAAATCCCATGAAGTGTCACAAGGGACATACTCATCCTTAATTGCACGTGTTTCTCACTGGAGGAAGTGTTAATGAAATGTGTTGTTATTTGGGTCAGTGCAGTGGTACAGCATAATCCTGGAACTCTTCCTGCAACAAGAGAGAGATTTGGCAGACATTATTTCTGATCCAATAAATTGGGGCATAGGTTTTCAAAAATATACTTGGTGAGTTGTTACATCAGTTTCGTAGAAATCCAGTGCAAGGTCATGCAGAAATGTTGTCTGTAATTAATGCTCAGTGGGACAGATTGTTCTGATTAAGTTTATCAGGAGAGCTTAATTACATGGAACATTTTTTTCTCAGCATGAATCATATTTTACAAAAAGACAGAAAATCAGGAAAAGATAAAGAGGAATTATCTGGGAACAGTGTTGCAATGAGTATTAATAACCACTGTGTGCCGCAATCCCAAAACTTTGGAGTACAGTAGAAAGTTCTCTTGAATGTCTTGTTCAGCACAAGAGATATTATGGAAATGGAAACATCTTTGTGTCTCTAGCCTGAAATTTGGATACAAGATCTGTCTTTTATAGCTTGCAAATGAATAGGCCTGTGAATTTAGGAGTCCTAAGTCCCATAATTGATCATTGTGAATTGTGTACATTGCAATTCAGGCATTAATAGCTCAATCAAGAGCTGTAGTGGGCAAACACATTATTAAAGAACTGCACCACAATTCCATAAGATGTATATGTATCACTTAAAAACTAAATATTTATAGTTATTTTGATTTTGTTATAAACAAATGTTTAATGACTAAAAGATACATGTAATTCTAGACCCACACTTACCCAGTGATGAGATACTAATCTGTGTGATCTAAACTGCTGAATTATAGCTTTGTGTGTCTTTCTTTTATAGGGCCCACTTGGCATAACTGGATCTCCAGGTTTTCCTGGTGTTCCTGGTATGAAGGTAAACAATAAAATGTCTTTTTAAAATGTCTAACACCACACAACTAAAAACGTGTACTAGACTACACAGAGCTCAGATGTGTGTACAGATCCCCAGCAGCTGCTGTGAAATCAGTCTTAGTCAAGACCTTCAGACAGAAGAGAAAAGCCAGTCAAATGAAGCAATTACAGTTCATCACTGTTAAGATACTTTGTTTTCCCTTTTGCTCATGTCAAGGGGTGATTATAAGATGACTGCCATGCTGTGCTTCAGTAATCTTGTCCAGAATATTCAAAGAATATTAACATACATTGCTATAAGTGATCTTGTGAGGGCAAGTCGACGACAGTATGGAGGCATGGGCCTTCTAGTGCTGAAACTTCTTGTTTTGGCCAAGAACACTTTTTGAGATGATCTAGACTGGTAAGGGAAATGCCTGAACCCAACAGAGATGTGTGGTTCATCACAATAGAGCAAATTACAATTACTGCCTTTTATGGCTTGGAGTGATTGGGCTGTGAAATGAAAAACTTTCATTTGCTGCAGCACTGTCTTTGTGGCACTTCCCTCTCTCGCTTTTCAAGAAAATGCTTTTCTTTTTCTTTTTTTTTTTCTGCTTCTTAGCCTTGAGCCAATGTCTTAGAAGGTAGAAAAGACAACTCATACAGCTTCCTTGTACTTCTTATTCATGCCCTGCATCCAGCTGCTCCTCTTTGTCCCTCTACACTCCTAAAACATGATGAGAAAATGTTATACAAGAAGAAACTCTCAACTGGTCAGGTAGCCAAGATCAGCAGATGTTCTGTGTTGTTGTGAAGCTGGCAACATTCATGACACTGTTTGGAAACAAGTCTTAATAACATTATCAACTTAATCATAGAGTCACAGAATAGAAGGTTGGAAGGGGATCTCTAGGATCATCTGCTCCAACCTTTCTTGGAAAAAGCAGAGTCTAGACAGGAGGAGTGTACAGTTAAATGATAGCCCTTGTAGTGCATGTCAGAAAATGTTTTAGTGTATGGCTCAGCATGATTTTACCTAAGTAAATGTTAAAAAAAGCTGTCACATGATGAATCGGAGCTTTTGAAAAGGAGAAGCTACCTTCAAGTTTGATCATCAGATGATGTAAAATTGGAATAGTTGCTTTGAACTCATAAAGGCTCAGCAGATTATGCAATGAAGATGTGGACTTGTTTTATGAAGATGTGATATTAACAGCCATCAGTTCCAAAAGGCATATTTCCTATATAAAATTAAAATTCAAAGAAGATGCTGCGAGCAATTTTTTATCATCTGTCTAATCTTACAGGGATTTGATATTTAATATGGCTCTGTTCAGCAGTTCATCTCTGCTGTGCAAAAAAAAAACCCAACTCAACCAGTCCCAGATGTGTTACCATATCTAAATCTTGAGCCTTGCTGTTAATGAAGGTAAAAAGAACAAAAAACAAACTTGTAAAATTACAGACACATAGTGGGATTTTAGAGAGACAGGTCTGTTCTTGATCTTATTTGGACTCTTGGATAGTGCTGCTATTCTGCAGAGAGTTTCTTTGTCTTGGATAAATAGAGAAAAAATCCTGTCTATACTTTTAGTGTTTGCATTCACCTAGAAGCAATAGAAGCAAAATTAGGTAAGCAAAATTGTATTTGAAGGATAATAAACTACTTCAAACATGACTTATTTTCCTGTTATAAGCTCAGTATTCCTCCTGAGTTACTTTATAGTGCTGCTTTTTAGAGTGAAATAATCTCCAGTTGTTTTCTCATGTGGAATCCTAGGGTGAAGCAGGTCCAACAGGTCCTCGAGGTCCTGAAGGTCCTCAAGGACAAAGAGGTGAAACGGGTCCTCAGGGCCCAGCCGGGTCACAGGGTCTTCCTGTAAGTACATTGAATTGAGCTCCTCAGTGCTCAGCTTGTGCATGGTCTCCTCTTTATGGGGGGTTTTTAGTGCCCCACCAGATACTGTGTTTTACTCAAATTACCTTTTTTTCCCAAGGAAAAGATGACTCATTCCTTTGTTTTGTGCTAATTGTATTGATAACTATTTGTTATTTTATTGCAAGTTGGAAAACTGAAAGTTACACAGCTTGATACAGTCTCAATCCTTAAAGTACTTTTAAGCTTAAGCATAAGATCTTCAACATTAAAAATCTCATTGATTTTCATGCTTTATTGCCCTATTTAGCATTTGTATATCTTGCTGCATTTATTTAATAGCCTTTATTTTCTGGTCTTGTAAAGAGGATAAAATAACTATCTTCTGCTTTTGTGATTGATGCCCATCTCATTAAAATGATTTTTAATGATTGGTCCCTTATCTTTAGGGCACTGAAGGGACAGACGGTTCCCCCGGTGCAAAGGGCCCTACTGTAAGTAACCATATTTCCTGTTGAAGAAATTGTGTAAGTTAATTTCTTTTATTTCCTTATTTTGATGGTGTTTCCTTACTGTTTGTGTTTGTAGGGATCTCCAGGCACTGGAGGCCCCCATGGATTACCAGGCCCCCCTGGTTCCCCAGGCCCACAGGGCAGCACCGGCCCCCCTGGGATTCGAGGCCAGCCGGTAACGGGGTCTTTCTCTCTTGGAGAACTGTAGTCTCTGCCATGTGTCACTCCATGGAACTGAAGCAGGGATTAGCAGTGGGCTTCCTTTAAATACAGCAGGAGCATGTCAGGGAGAGTGCTAAGGCTCAGATCCTGTGAATCTGCGGTGTATCCAAAATACTGCTACTTCTATGAAAAAGACATGTGTCTTTATAAACCTGAGAAAAGAGATTTGTTTAAGTTTTTGTCTTGATAACATAAAAATAAACAAGCATAATAAGGGTAAAGACAAACCACTATATGCATCATATTATACTGCCTACAATTAGTGACTAAACTAGGAAATGTTTGTTTCATGGCATACAAAATAATACAAATCATGAAGTGGTTTATGCAGACTTTTAACTTTACTGTTGCTCTTCATGTGTTTGTTTCAGGGAGACCCTGGTGTCCCAGGTTTCAAGGGAGAAGCAGGACCCAAAGGTGAACCTGTAAGTCTCCATATGCTTTTTAGGATGAAGAGGAAACACAGAGACTTATAAACATGTAACTTTTGGGAGAAAACCAACTCTGCAGAGTTTGAGTTGGTTTATCATCCAATCTTCAGCTTTTCTTTCTCACCAGTTAAATAATTATCTAATAACTGACAAAAATATAGAGGTGAAGTAATAGTTTCTTTACCACTGTCTTCTTTGAAGATTTCTATTAGAGTCTCACTGAATTTTCACTCCTTTGCAGTTTGACCAAACACAAATTATTGTTTGTGATTATAAGAAGCAGTGTACAGCCCAACTGCAGAATTACAGTTTATTAGCTTATAAACACTGTAAAAGAGAAAAGCAGATGCTGAAAAGCTGTTACTTTTAACTGATCCAAAACCTAACTATTTTTTTCTCCTTTATTTGGAAAAATGTTTATAGTGTCCAGAAGACAGTCTGTTTCTATATGCCTGAGAAATGGTGAGCTTAACAAGGTTTTTTTAAAATAACATTTTATTCTCACTAGGGCCCACAAGGTCCCCAGGGTCCCATTGGCCCCATAGGTGAAGAAGGGAAAAGAGGTCCTCGAGGTGATCCAGGGTCAGTAGGTCCACCAGGTCCTGTTGGAGAGAGGGTAAGGAATCTAGAGGAATGATATGTGTTAAGGGATGCACTGCTAAGCTGAAAAACCTTTTGACCTACCCATGGATGATCTTACAGCTTGATTGTGGGTGTAGTGAAATCATATTTTCCTAGCAGTGGTTACTACTGTGCATTATTTTTTTTACACTGGATACTTTTATGTGGGGATTCAGTCCCCAGGATAGTATGGTAGCAGAAAGGACGGAGATAGGACAAGCACATCTACAGACTTTTTCCCACACCTGTCCAACTGCTCATCTTTGCTTTCCATGCGGCTGTTCACACAGAAGGAGCTGTCCAGCATGCATGAATGACACACTGATATTTTTACTATTCTAAGTCATAACCCTCGCTCCCCACCCCCCAAGTTAAAGTATGGAAGTAAGAAAATTGTAAGGAAATGAACTAAATCTTCAATCCATAAATCTGGTCCTTTATTTGCAATAAGCTGTGTAAAAATTAAGATAATTGTCTCATATCTACTTTTCCTAGGGTGCTCCTGGTAACCGTGGTTTTCCAGGTTCTGATGGCTTGCCTGGACCAAAGGTAAATGAAATTAAAGTGTCCATCTTTTATTGTGTATACATCCAGACATATAAAAAGAAAGTGTTCCATTAAAAATAATCTGCTTGTGGGCAAAAAGACAGATCCAATTTACAAATGCCAAAAGGGTGTCTGAATGTTTTGAGAAAACTTTGTTGGGAAAAGTCACTTTCAATTCCCATGATGTTCAGCTTTGCTTGCTTGTCTCTGGCTTAATGCTCCCTCATTTTGAAATGTGCACAGATAAGGGATAGACCTGTTCTAAAATGTTTTACGTATTGCTGTGTAGTAGGGGACTCTGTGAAAAACTGACTATTCTTTGTGTGTGGTGTGATTTTCTAGTCTTGTCCCTTTAAAAAGATTGGTTTATCTGGCTTTCCTAACTACTCTAACACTTCCAGGGAAGTGACTCACACAGACATTTGTCTAGTACTTCTGTAAATTCCTAGCTTCTTTGTAAAAATACAGGGATTCTAAAATGCTTATATAAACTTGCTTTAAGGAAGAGACAACTTCCAAGTAATAATTTTGAGGACAAAAGATAATACTTAGGAAACTAATAATAGTAAAAGTATTAATGATTTGTAACTTTGCTTGCAAAAATACGTTCTTAATAGACGATACTGTTTTTATTTAACCTTCTCCTGCTGTCACTGTTCTAGCCTTTGACTAGTAGCTCACTGGTGTTTTTCTAGGGAGCCCAAGGAGAGCGTGGTCCAGCAGGATCTTCTGGACCTAAAGGGGGTCAGGGAGATCCTGGACGTCCCGGTGAGCCTGGCCTTCCAGGTGCAAGGGTAAGGGACTGATGGCAGTACCCTATAAACCTGGTACCTTTCATTTTCCAAAGGCAGCGGTGAGTGTTTTGGAATTCAGAAGCTGTTATACAAGGGCAGACTGGTTTCAGTGGGGCTAAAGGCCAGAAGACCTGTCTTTATTTCCTGCTGATTTTGGGAAGCACAGGTTTTGTCTTAGAAAAAGGAGAAACAGCCCTGATTGAGAACAGCTGATGCAAATGAAGGAAGTGTTTGTAAATCACAGTTGCCACAGGTAACATGGATTGAAGGCCTACTTTCATTAAATTGGTGATTAATAACATAGAAGATTGAGTGGTACATATCACCCAGAGATTTTTTTCAGGAAAATTACTGGAGGAAAATTCAAAATATCAGAAAAGGGGACAAATGGAGCAGTGAAATGTGATACAGATCATGGCAGAAATAAAGATGAGCCTGTGAGAGGCTCAAGAGGTGTAAAGCAAGAAAAGAGAGAATAGGAAGAAGAAGGAAGATCAAAGAGAGTGAGGGGTGAAGTGAAGATAAGGATGAAGACCTTTGACACAGAGAAGTTAGTAACTGAGCATTTCTTTGGGATTTATTTATATTTCTTTATTACTATAGAATGATAAGAGCTAACAATAACACCAGTACTATTCCTGTTTTTAGGGTTTGACAGGAAATCCAGGTATTCAAGGCCCTGAAGGAAAACTTGGCCCCTTGGTAAGTGACAAAAATTAGTCTTTTCAGTTAATGTCACAGTAACTCAAAGGTCCTACCTCACTGAAATTGCTTTAATTAACATAAGTTTTCTTTATTTATTAAGGCTAATCTTCTCTTTTGATAGTTCACTTTACATTCCTAACTTCAAAATTAGTACCAATAACGTTTGTTTAGTTTTGTCTATGTAGCAGTGTCTTTTGCTTACCAGCTGCTGCATCATAGTTAAATGGTTGAACTAAATATTTTTCTAGTTATTGCTTTAAGGACACAATAAATTATTTGTATTTGATTCAGTTCTAATAATTGCATAGCATTTGGTTAAATCCAGCAGTATGGCTATTGCTATGTCTGCTCTAAAGACATTTTGACTGATAAGTGAAGCCCCAAACCAGGTTCATGTTATTTTCTTTATATATACAAGCATTTTCTTGGGATTACTAAGCTCATATGAATAAATATATTTAGAATTGAATGTGGAAAATGCTTTATCTCTGCAGGGTGCTCCTGGGGAAGACGGACGTCCAGGTCCAGCAGGTTCCATAGGAATCAGAGGTCAGCCAGGCAGCATGGGCCTTCCTGGGCCAAAGGGTAGTAGTGTGAGTATGGCAATCCCTGTTTCACTTCAACCATTTCTGTATATTTTAATGGATGGGAAAAAAAAGTCTAAACCTGGTCATTTTTATTTCTGCAATTTAGGGTGATCCTGGAAAACCCGGAGAAGCAGGCAATGCAGGAGTCCCAGGACAGAGAGTGAGTGTGGCTCTGATTTGCAGTGATTACAGAAAATGGTGCTTTTCTGTTATGTGTGCTCACTATACAAGATTTCTTCCCCCTCTCATTTTAATGTAGGGAGCCCCTGGTAAAGATGGTGAAGTTGGCCCTTCTGGTCCTGTTGGCCCACCAGTAAGTCAGCTTTTACCTCTCTGCCTGCCTGGCACTCTGTCCACTCACCCCTCTTGGCTTCTGTTCTTACCAACCTTCATGGCAGTTGTTGATTCCAAGCAAAAAATTCCAAGAATGTTTAAAGAAAAAATTGTCCTAGAAAAATTGATAGCTTTGTATTTATATATATATATATAAGTAGTCTAATTCCTTTTACTAACCATTACAAAAAATAGTGCAAGGAGTAAAAAGTTTTCATAGTTAATTTTCCCATTTTTCTTGGTTTTGATGAAACTGAGTGTTTTCCTGTTACCAGAGAACCTTTAGGGGGAAGGGTTTTAAAGAAATGATACACATCTTATTATATCTTTTAGATAGGCCATCTTGTCCTGGGATAAGTAAAAATGTATAATAAATAAATACCTAATTGAAAATATGCATATTCAGAGAAAATAAAAATTGTGGATTCTGCCTCTATTCCTCTTCTGTTTACTTATTACTTCCTTTTGTGTAGGGTCTGGCAGGCGAAAGAGGAGAACAAGGCCCTCCAGGTCCTACAGGGTTTCAGGTATGTGCCTTCATTTCTATTTTTTTAATTAAAAAATAAACAGCCATGTCTTTATCAACTTAAATTGGAGAAATTCAATCAAATTATGTATAATATAACACATCTTCACAAGTAAAGCCAGGATTTTCAGAATAGTTAATGATCCATAACTTTCATATCAGCTATGCACTAAACCAAACTGGCAAAGGCTTAAATACCAGCTCTGTATCCCTTGAGAAGACCTTTGATGTTAATCAGTTTTAATTTGAAGATTTTCCAAAAAAGTTCCAAATATGTAGCCAAATAATTGTCTTGATAATGAAGTATTAATTAAGTCAATATCTGTTTATAGAGAATTTTACTTTTAGGGCTGAGATGTCCTACAAATGTTATGGAAGGGCTGCCATCTCATTTAGAGAGGGGGAAACACTTTGGTGCAATATTTATGTAACTCTTTCACTTGGGGATCTTTGAGGGTGTGCCCTTCTACTGAATGTACTTCAACATTCATGATCTTGGTGTCCTAGTTAAGTCTGGATTTGCATAACTTTCTATCATGTTAGTGACTATTTTATTGACTTTTTACAGGGCTTGCCTGGCCCACCAGGTCCTCCAGGTGAGGGAGGAAAGCCAGGTGATCAGGTAATGTATGTGTAACATAACATTGAAAAGAATGCAATTTATGAAGTAGTTTTACATTTTCTTCTCTTTCTAATTGAGTTCCCCACTCTGTTTCAAAATACTTACTGATTGATGTAGTCTGCAAGCTGTCCAAGAACTGCTTTGGCATAAAATAATTATGAGAATCTGTGTTCTTGGACTGAGCTGGACTATCACCTCTTGTCACTGACAGATAGGATTTAGAACTGGCCATCTACATTCACAGTACTTTGGAAATAAAAATGTTTGTCTCTAATTTCCATAGCTATAAAGTTATGAATATGATTTCATAATGACAATGGTGAATTTTCTTCTTAGGGTGTGCCTGGAGATCCTGGAGCTGTTGGTCCATTGGGCCCCAGGGTAAGTGTTTTCTTTCAGAGTTTAAATATTCATAACAGTTCTTTGGTGTTGGAAGTTGATGCGTAATATTTAACAGCTTCAAGTCTGTATTTGACCTTTTTCGCCACCAACCAAATGGTTGTAAATGTGGATATGTTTTAAAATAGTTTCTGTAAAATCTATCACCTTTAATCATTTTGTAGCTCCTGAAATGGTGTCAAGTACTAGCTGCTAAATGATTTGGGTTATGCTGTCAAGTGAGAGTTTTTAGTTTGCTGAGCAACATATTTCCCCACCTCTAACAGTAAAAACATAAAACTAGTTTTTATTTCATCAGTTCTAGAATTTGTTCACAGGCTTTATTACACTTATGGTCTATTTAGGATTTTGTCTACCAGAATTCTACCCTGCCTTGTAAATAAATGCTAATCTTCCATTTTGTAGGGAGAACGTGGCAATCCAGGGGAAAGGGGAGAGCCAGGTGCCTCAGGACTCCAGGGTGAAAAGGGCATGGCCGGAGGCCATGGTCCTGATGGCCCAAAGGTAAACTGAGTAGAGATTTGCATTGCTGCAGTGATGTCATGTACAATTCTGCTTATTTGTATGAACATGAGAGAGATTTCTTATTATAAATATGAAAGGCATCTCTGTGTATGAGGAAGGACACACAATTCCAATTATAACAATATTAATAACATACTGCAACATACTTAAATGTTGAGAATTCACAGTGGAACTGGGCAAAGTAATTTCTGAACTTCAGAAAAACCTTCTAGCAACGTTGCAAGAGCCATGCCCGTTTACACAAAGACACTTGGCAGGGCTAAGCAGTTAAAAGAAAATGCTGAAAGCTTCATGCCTGCATGCATGTACCTGCTATGGATGTGATTAGGCCAGCAAAGTCAGGGCAAGCAGGGGGTGCCTCTAATAGGCATGAATTATAGACCTGTAATAGACATGAACATCTCTACCCCTGGCACCTTTACCTGTACCTAGTTTCTACATTAAACCTATGTAACATCAAGGTCAAGGAAGAAAAATTCTCAAGCTTCTTTTTTTGTCTGTTTTCATCTCCAGTATGTACTGATTAAATATTAATGTATTTGGAAGAACCTACGATATTACAGTTGAACTTCCTGAGTAACACAATGGGAAAAGAAAAGTATTTGGATGTGAATAAAGTCCAAATTTCAGATAAAATTACTACTTAAAACTGTACCCCAGAGACTTCAGCACAGGCACAACATGTTCTGCTGCCTGGAGACAAAGATGCTTCTCAGATGAATAGCAATGACTTGTTTTTTGTTCCAGGGAAGCCCAGGCCCTAGTGGGACACCTGGTGATCCAGGCCCACCGGGCCTTCAGGGCATGCCTGGAGAGAGAGGCATTGCTGGAACACCTGGCCCTAAGGGTGATAGAGTAAGTCTGTTTATTGCTGTCCTCCTGAGTAGAATGACCTGCTGCTATTATTGTTATTAACACTGCAGTTATTCCAATGACCTACTCAGCATTCAGTGCCATAACTGGGACTTTGTGGGTGTTTTCCATAGGGCGGCGTTGGTGAGAAAGGTGCTGAAGGTACAGCTGGCAATGATGGGGCAAGAGTAAGTAAATCTGCCACTCTCTTTAGACCTACTCTTCACATGTGGGTTTTTTTGCTGTGCTAGAGGACTCGGCCTGCAGAGTTAAACACTATGCAGTGTTATCATGGTGTGTCATGGGTTTACAGTCATTACCTCACCCTCCAAATGTTCAAGTTTTTCAAGACTCTTCTGTGCACAACGTTTTGGGGTGTCTGTGTTCCAAGCCCCTCTTTGGTATCATCAATAATGTGAGTTAAGAGCTCAATGCAAAAGATTCACAGTTGATTTGGGATTTGTCTAGGTTGACTATAGTAAAAAATACAAAAAAATCAACAGGCAGAGATGAATAGGTGGAAAGCAAACCTTCTAGCTCTCAGTCTTGGACTAAGGCAGATGCCTCCTTATCGTCTGCATTGAGCTGCCCACAATGCATCCTGAATTTCACAGGTGAAAATTGCTGTAAATGTACTAAGCTTCACATAAGCAGTAAGTTGCTGGCACTTCTGTAAAGTTTGGAATCTCCATTGCATTAATGAAGTCTCTAGGGTCTCAAGATGTGTTCAAGACACATTACACACACTCTGCTGCACCGACCAACTGACCAATAATCCCAATTGCACTGGGTTTTCTTTGTGTGCATGGACCATTTTTCCTTCCCAGATAATATCTGAGGTACTTTTTACATGAATTGAGAATATATCTGAAATTCTTGGGTTGTGCAGGCCAGTGGGAGTACTAGCTGCTAAGCATTTGGAAATCTGAGGTACAGTCAAAATACAGGGATCCTGTCTGGACTAAATTTATTGTTAAAGAGGAAAAAATATTTTGAGAAACCCTGCTCTACAGAAGCTCTAATAAAATTATCATCCGTGAGCTGGAATTGGTTATCTAAATCAAATATTATCCAAAGATACAGAGCAATTCTTTGTCATTGTAAGGGATGTTTAGAGTTTACAGTGGTTTATGAACAGGTGAAGTAATGGTGAGCTGAAGGATCATTATGTGGGGTTGGTGGGTTTGGATGGAGAGTTTGCAGTGTATTTGCCTGCCTTGTGAAGAGATAAAGGACATTTCTGAGTAGTTTGTAAGATCTAAATGAATCTTCAGAAAAAAATATGGATACTTTAAAATTAAGTAAGGTAAATACTAACCTAAAAGAAACAGAGCTCTGTGCAAGTGGGGAAAAAAGACTTGATTTGTTTTTGAGACAACAAAATAAAGCTGGGGCTTTTTTTTAATATTATTTGCCTTATTCATCAATACTGCATAAAGCAGATGATGAACTTAGAAAGAGAGAATGAAGGAAAGGAGGTCTTTTGTGGGGAGTTTGGTCATTGGGAGAGGAAGTTCAAGTCAATTTTCGATAAAGAAGACAAAAGAAGTTTCCAGAGATAAAGTAGAAGAATTCCAGGGAATGAAAAAGGGAATGGTATATATGAGAAGTTTTAAACTATCCTTTTTTGGAACATCACTTTTCTAACTTCCTTTCATCTTAATTTGTTCAAAAGGGTCTCCCTGGTCCAATAGGCCCAATGGGTCCAGCAGGTCCCACTGGTGAAAAGGTAAACAGATTTTTATTCCATTCCCTCCTGAAGTTTCTTGAAATTAGCAGACTTCAGTAGTGTTTTAATGTTACTTGGGAAATAAAATCCTTTCATTTTGTTTTAAGGGTGAACCAGGTCCTCGAGGTCTAGTTGGTCCTCCTGGTTCTCGTGGAAACCCTGTGAGTAAACATACTTTGTTTTTGTCTGGTATAAGTTAACAATACCTAACACTGATCCAAACTCCAGGCATTTTTCTTATTTGCTGATATATTTTCCCCTTTTTCTTTCCCTTTTCTCTGTAGCCAAATGTGAAGTTCTGGCTTGTTGCTGTGCACTTGCAAAAGTATTACCAGATTTTCTTCCTGTGACCTATACTTGTTTTAGGGCAAACTTTATAGTGTTAGTCTCACTTACCTCACTCCTGAAACTATGCCACCACTTGTAATTGGGTCAATGTTTTTAAAAGCATGCCCCTATTAGATACCACTGTATATAAACAAATATTTAATGGGCAAAGCGCAGAGGTAATCCTTAGTTCACCCACTTATGTAACTGTTGTCATCTTCCATCTATTAGTGATTTGAAGTATGTGAAGGGTTGACTTCAATTAGGGAATTAGAGGCTCAGCCCTTCTAGATCCTTCATACTGCTTGAAATTGATTATGTCCCTGTCATAAATCAGAACTTATTTCCAATATAATTTGGAGCAGCTTCCACCCTTTTAGGGAGTGCTGGCATTCGCAGCCTTCAGCTGCTTCTTTTTCCAAGCAAATGTTGTGTGAAAAGCTCAGTCAAAGCCTGTTGTGACCTTACAGAAGAGTGCATCTTTGAACTACTGTTTTTTTCCCCAGTGTGATTGGTGGTAGGTTGAATGAAGTATGTGCTCTTTGGCCATCCCTGGAAGGGATGGGTTGTGACCAGAATTTCTCCTAATGCTGTTTTAATGCTTGCCTGTGTCTTCCATCTCTGAATTCTGAAAGCTCAATATAGTCTTGAACACATGGCAGCTTTTAACATCATAGCTAACATCCTTTATTTCATGATTAAAAGATCATTTGATTCTGATTAACAGAGCAAAAGTATAATGACACTTATGATGGTAAACAGGTAACATCCTTTCTGATATATTGAGCTGTAAGTGATACTATCTGTAGAAAGATGGTTGTTAAATAGTTATTTCAATTTTTCTGACCAGGGTTCCCGAGGAGAAAATGGCCCAACTGGCGCTGTTGGTTTTGCTGGCCCTCCGGTATGTGTTTTTGGAACACTAATGAGTTTCCTTTACTCATACTTTGACACGCTTCATTTCCTTCCTTATGAATAATATTGTGGTGTTCTGGATTGGGAGTCACATTTTTGCTTCAAAAAGAGCTGTTTCTTTCTCCCATCAGTATATCAAGTGAAGGAAAGGGCCAATAAGCAGCCTAGACAGTTGAAAAATGGTTTTCCTGTTAAGATTATGTAATTGCTCACCAGATTTCATATTTTCATTAGTATGCTATGTTGCTCCTTTGAGATTAAAATGAGGGAAGTTAAAAAGTAACTACTGAAGGTAGCAAAGATTTGCGCCATGAGTAGTGAAGGCTGGAACGAGGTGATGGACCAGATGGACTGGAATACCCTAAGCTTTCCCACAGCCTAAATATTCTGTTTCAGGATCCCTTTCACAGTCTTGCACCTGCTTCCCTTGGTGGGAAAAAAAGCTTAGAAAAGACAATGTTTGTTTTGTAGCTGCTGAAGAAAATAGAAAATCTAAAGAGAAGAAAAATGTGAGCTAGATAAGTAAAATATTTAAAATGGAAATACTGGCTTCACAGAATGCTTAGAAAATGTCATGTGTGATCTTCTGAAGACCATGCTGAATCATTAAACAAATGCAGTGTTTGCTGGACTGATTTGTACCCCTGGTATTCTTTTTTTTTTTACCCTTTTAGAAATTCTCTACAGAATTATTTTGTTAGGAAAGATTTGGTGTTGCCTGCCTTGATGTTTCTTCTAAATATTATTTCATATAGGGCCCTGATGGTCAGCCTGGTGTGAAAGGTGAACCTGGAGAACCTGGACAGAAAGGAGATGCTGGGTCTCCAGGACCACAGGGTCTTGCTGGGTCTCATGGTCCTCCAGTAAGTATGAATAAAATCATGACAGAACCAGTGACATAGGCTGATCTTGTTCATTTAAAAAGGTATGGGTGTTCACTATCATCCCTCTCTTTCTCCTTTCCTTTTAGGGCCCTCCAGGTGTTCCTGGTCTGAAAGGTGGTAGAGGAACTCAGGGTCCACCTGTAAGTAGATATTATCTGTTGAGACCTGACTGCAGATAATCTAATACCAAAATTTTATGTAATGTGGATATTATTCCTTAGCTTGTTTTTTTCGGTATGTAAATATAATTTGCTCACTAATTCAGCCAAGAACATTTGAGGTAAATAGATGTGTTTCTTTTCATAAAGATGGCATTAAAAAGGGGCTTTTTTTAGGGTGCTACTGGATTCCCAGGATCTGCTGGAAGAGTTGGGCCTCCAGGACCTACTGTAAGTTAATTATCATTTTCCTGGTATGTTTGTTTCGTAAAATGGTCATCAAGAATCTGAAGGTTAAATAAAGCAAGAAAGGTGAAGCAGTGTTTATGGCCTGCTGCTATTGAAGAGAACAGTTTGTCAACACTGACTTCTGTGACTGATTGTTTGCATCTTTAAATAAAGCTCATTAGTCTTCAGCTTGGTCTAAAGCCTGATATTGCTCCAAGGCTTTCCATTGGGTTAAGCAGGCTTTCATTTTGCTGCTCAGATTGCTCCAATGACTTGATTGCTTAGAGGAATAAAAACCCCAACTTATATTTTCCTCTGCATTTTACTTTCTTGTCCTTTTAGTGGTGACTGAAATTAGGACACTTTTTGGAAAAGAAAGAGCCTCTGCTGGGCTCTCTCATTGGTGGAGTTACTCATAAGTTCCATTAAAATAAACTCCAAACAAACCCACAAACGCAAAATCGCTTCTGTTCAAACATTTTCAGAAACACTATAAAAAAAATACTAGCTGTGGATCAAGTTGAGGGTTGAACTCCAGAGAACTGTCATGCTTCATATGCCTTTTAATGTTATAATGAAAAAAACAATGCAGTCATTGTAAGGTTATCAAATGTTAAGTTTATGGAATGCTCAATATACATTTGAAGTCTTTTAAAAATATTTGAGAAAATGAAAAAAGGTCTGTTTAAACACTAATTTGTACCATGGAAATAAAAAGTTTGAGTATGGACTTAAGCTTGATGATATTGGAAAGAATGGGCAAGGGTGAGTTTTCTAGCAGTGCTTATATACTTGAGGTGAAAGAGAAAAAAATAAAAAAAGAGAAATAAAAAAGTGTCTTTTAAAGGAGTGAGTTTGGAATTGAAGATTGGGAGGACATGGGTGGAACTTGGACATTTACATCACTTGGACTTGATATTTATTTAATTTCGTTTGTTTGATCATAAAAGAGATGATAATAGCTTTTAGCTCATTCACGTTTGTTAGCCTCAGAGTGTTCATTTATAGTTAATTGAAACACAGTCCTTAGAATTTTACTGTCGTGGTCAGAAAAGGGTCCAATGTAATGATGTGTTTTCATTTTTCAGGGAGCCCCAGGGCCTGCAGGGCCTATTGGTGAACCAGGAAAAGAAGGTCCCCCAGGTCTCCGTGGTGATCCTGGTTCCCACGGCCGTGTGGGAGACCGAGGGCCAACTGGGCCTCCTGGTGGCCCTGGAGACAAGGGTGACCCGGGCGATGACGGGCAGCCGGTGCGTCCCTTGGCTGTCTTTCCAGCTCCAGGCTTGCTCTTATTGTCCATTGCTGCTGACGTGATGGTGACATGGCTTTCTCCTCTGGGTTTCAGGGCCCAGATGGCCCCCCTGGTCCTGCAGGAACCACTGGACAAAGAGGGATTGTTGGAATGCCAGGACAGCGAGGGGAGAGAGGCATGCCTGGGCTGCCAGGGCCTGCAGTAAGTAAGGACCAGGCCATGTGCCACTGTCCTGGGAATTTCTGTGTTGGGATTTGCAGTGTAGTGCTCCTTAGCATGAGGACAAAGCTGGAAAACTCCAGTTCCAGGACTTGATAGAGAGAGAATAGCAAGGAACTTAAACTCATGCAAATGCATGATGTGGAAGGTTTACTTTCTTTTTGTTTCTGCCATAATGGGAAGTCTGAACCTGAATTAAGTGAGTAATAGCAATAAGGCTTCCATCTAAAATGTTCCTATTTGACTGAAAACTTGATCCCTGAAAAAAACCAACCCCACACTCTCATTTAGGTGCCCAAAGGTCACTTGAATGTGAGTAGATACTCTGTAAGCACTGTTACATAAATTGTGAACTACACCCTTCCAAATTGCCACTTCAGCTCGCTTTGCTTTCATGTAGGATTTATAGATATTTGTTGGATAGCCTAATGATCCAGTAGACCAAGAAATTAAATAGACCATTAGTAAAAGGGTTGGTATGGAAAATCTGCCATTACCACTGGATCCATTAAGTCACTTTATAGCTAAAGCTGGCCAGGAATTTTTCCAGGCTAACAAGGTTTGTTGCTGTTGAGACAGAAAAATCATGTTAATTATTTCAAACTGCATTATATTTTTCTGAAATCTAAAATACCATACCTATTGCAGATAATGACATCAGACATAAGTCTGATTTATCAGTAACTTCTTAAAAATACAAACTCAAATTCTGTCAGAACCTTTTCTTTAAATATTAGAGTTTTTTTAATTTACAAATGTCAATAGTATTTCAGTCTGGATTAAGGAGCAGTTCGGCAGGAAGTAGGTTTTTAGTTCTTTCTTTGTTTTGTGATTAAAAATTTAATATATTTGTCATCTTTTTTAGGGTACTCCAGGAAAGCAAGGTCCCACGGGGCCACCTGGTGACAAAGGACCCCCAGGACCTATTGGCCAGTCAGGTGCCACTGGGCCTGTCGGTGAAGCTGGTCCTGAGGTAAGGATTACAGCATTGTAACATGCAAGAAAAGACTGGTGGTGTTCTCCTTGAAGTTAGAGGTGGAGAACAACTTTCTGGTTCTTCTAGAAATGCAGGATTTCAGAGCTAATCAATAGCTCTATTTTTATTCCATAACTCCAGGGACCTGCTGGCAATGACGGTACTCCTGGACGAGATGGAGCTGTTGGAGAACGTGTAAGAATATATTCTTTTCTTAATTTTCTTCTGCAAATCCCCATTTTATTATTGACTCACTGGAGATTTTCTTTTCATTCAGTTAACCTGGATGGAGAGCTTGTTCTGAAAGTGTATTACAGCTTTGAATATAGTACCTCTCAAAGCTGAGGATGCCTGGCTAAGAGGCTAAGAACATCTGCCTCCACAAACTCAGACTTGAGTTCTTGCAGCAGGAATATCTTTGTAGGTTGCAATTGCTCAAAAGTAGACTGGCAGTGCTACAGTTTTCTTGCTCTGGTCTAGACCAGTCCTCTTTAGATAAACAGTTGAAATTCTGCTTTGCAGGGTGACCGTGGTGAACCTGGCCCTGCAGGCTTACCAGGTTCTCCAGGAGGTCCAGGAACTCCAGGTCCTGTTGGCCCTCCAGGAGATGCAGGTCAAAGAGGTGAAACTGTAAGTGAGGCTTTTTAAAAAAATACTTATTTCATCAAAAACTACTGTGTATGGTTTTCGTGCAGTGCCTGACATTCTTTCTCTATGCAATCTTCCCAGGGTTCTCGAGGTCCCATGGGTCCCCCAGGTCGTGCAGGGAAAAGAGGCTTGCCTGTAAGTTGCCCATGGTCACTGTGGTTTTGTCTGAGATACTGCTGAGGAAAGTGTGTGAGGAATTCAGCCCAAGTGAGAATGCCAAGCAAGGCTTCACCTTGTGTTCTGACTGCAAGTGGGTGCAGGGAACTGCAAAGCTGCACAAATTTGGATATTTGTGTTTGGATACTCCAGTAATGCTTTGGAAGCCTCTTTATTTGGAGCATCTTGCTGTCTGGATAATGGTAGGACCTGAGTTAGCAGATTGCTGGAGTCTGGTCTAAATAAGGGGTAAAGAAATGAGTGCTGAACAAAAAGGGATGTTTTTAGATAAAAATGGCAGAAATACAACAAAATCACCTGTTCCCATTAAAAGGCTTTAATTCAACCCATGAATGTCCAACTTCAGTCTGAAAAGGAAAATAAACAAAACTCCTCTTTTTTTGTCACATAAGTCTTTTACAATCCAAGCCTAGAACAGAAAATTAATTGCAAACTTGGGAAATTCAAAACAATGTTGTCCTGTCCCTAAGCAGATGTCATTTGAGAGACAGTAAAGTTTATTGAGCAGTTAGTGATAATGATGCCATTGATAAACTATTTGGAATCTTGCATTGAGAAATTTAGCAAGCAATTTGGGCTGAGAAATATAGAATTGAAAACAGCAGCCACATTTCCCAATGATTCTTGAATTAGTGTAAGAAGTTTGCAATTATCAAAGCTAACAACAATATAATTGTGACAGTAATAGGAGCAGGGTCCTCCTGGATGTTGTTTGTAGCTGGGGAATGTAACTTCAGTTGTACTTTAGTCATAATGAAGGTGAAAAAGCTGTGATAAGTAAGGATGCAGCCTGGAGGATTTCATACTGAAAATATGCTTTATTATTATTATGAGTCTGTGAGAAATCCTAAATATTTCAATCTCATCCACAAAAATCATTTGCCATATACAATAAAGCAAAGAAATATATGAATATTAAAAATATAGGTTTTGTAAATTATTTATTATCATTAGTACAGGTTTGTGTTTTTTTTTTTACTGTATTATGTAGCTAAGTAGGGTACATTTGCCACAACTGTATTCAAGCACAGCACAGTTTTCTGTAATTATTTACTTACTCTTTGGTAAAAAATTAAGATTCTTGGAGCTGCCTCAACATCATCATCTTTCCAGCTTTAAAAGGCAAGGAGGTCTGAGTGCAGTGTCTAAAAGCAAATGAGGGGGTTTTGAGGTTAGAGTTTTTCCCCCAGTTCAGAATTTTACATTTCATCACTGACATTTACAGGGTCCCCAAGGACCTCGTGGTGACAAAGGTGACAATGGAGATCGAGGTGACAGGGGCCAGAAAGGACACAGGGGTTTCACTGGACTTCAAGGCCTTCCTGGCCCTCCTGTAAGTTGTTCTGCTTTTACTGTAATTTTATTTGCTTGCTACTTAAATAGTGTATCAGGAAGATAGTTATTTAAAGTGGGGAAAAAAGCAAACTAGTTATTTTTCCCTACAAGGTGTTTGAGTGGCCTGGTGTCTGTACTTGCTAATACTTTTAAGGCAATTTGAAAATACTCTTGTATCTGTTGTTGCAAGATGTGTGTTCTCCTATTCTTGTTCCCTTTGCAAGGCCTGTCTCTGACATTCAATGAACTGTCAGCACAAGTTGGTAACAAAAGCTGGTAGTTTCAGATAAGTAATTTAGAGTGTGAAATGCTTTTTGGCAGTGTTTGAATTCATTAAAGTCATGGAATCCAGTGCAAAATCCCAAAAGGACTGTGAGAGCATCTCTTGCTAATATTTTCAAGAACTTTGTGATTTCATTGTCAGTTGAAGGGAAATATAAAATTCTTTCTTTTTTTTTTTTTTTTTTTTTTTTCATTTATTCACTGGTGCTGTGCAAACACTGGAAGTTTCAACACACAGGAACAGCAGCAACAAAAGGACCCCAACACCCAAATTACCTTCTCACTTGGTGATAGCCCTGTCATTTGCTCTCTTGTAAGCCATTCTGATTATAAATACCTCAAAACCAGGGCTTTTTAGAGAAACAGCTTTACAGCCAAGCACCAGTAAATTTTACTAAATTACTAAGGGATTAAGATAAAGGTATCACCCGCTGTTTACGTACATTTAAATCCTATTCATACCAAATTGTGTATATCACACACTAATGCCTTAAAACTGAAGTAAATTGCTCTAAATAGCACAATGATATGATAATTTCTTCTGTTTAGGGTCCAATTGGTGAACAGGGCAGTCCTGGCATTCCAGGCCCATTTGGTCCTCGGGTGAGTATAACTTTTAAGGTTTTTCTTGTGTGGGGTTTGTTGGATTTTTCCTCTTGCTCAGATGTCAATTTCTGCATCACTTTAATTTCAATGACTTATATTGACTTTGGTATTGTATGGTGATTACCCTGGTGTCTTTTGCTGAGACATCACCTTGTTTAATACAGTAAAGCTTTGTCATGACCATGTAGTTATGGTAGTATTAAAGGTAGATAAAAAATGTCAGCTCAGGATGACTACAGGGCTGCAGTCTCTTTTTACAGGCACCTTTACTGCAGCTGATACAAAGCCATGTATGTGGCAGCTCTGCTAATTGCTACTCTGCCTCTCATCCCCCATGTATGTCATTTACTTAAAAATAAAGGAGAAATACTGTCCCTTGGGAACATCCAAGGGAGGCATCTACATCTACCTCTGAGCCTGTATCTGAGGGTGTACAGAAGATACTCCAGTCTGCACAGCATCTGGAATCTGGAACTGATCCCAGTTAAATGGCTAAGGAAAAAGATACACAGCTGAACCAAGTTATATTGTCTGAGGTGATTCACTTGAGAAGAGCAGCTTTTCAACTGCCTTTTTACTTTTACAAAAGAAGAAAAAAGGTGATTTTTTAAAGTTTGGTAATAGGCACAAATAATCAGATATTTTCCTGACAAGATATTGCTTATAATGGGCTGTTTTGTAAAACTTTGATATTAAATGCTAAAATACATTCCATCTGTCTCCTATATTTTCCAGGGTCCTCCAGGTCCCGTTGGTCCTTCTGGAAAGGATGGAAGTCCTGGACCACTTGGGCCAATTGGGCCTCCTGGTGTTAGAGGGACTGTGGGAGAAGCTGGACCTGAGGTAAATTGATGGGAATATGGGGGGAAAAGGTTATCTTCAAATAATCAGATTATTTTTTACAGTCCATCACATTATTTTCTTGAACATCTATGAGCTCAAGACAAATGATTAAATGTGATAGGTGCTCCAACAAACATCCAGGGTAACTGTATTGAAAGGGTTCATTTCTTACTCATTTTCATCTTCTGAACCTGGGATGATCCCAGCTGACCTTCATGCTGGGCTGAAGTTTACAGACACCAACCATGAGCTGATTCACTACTGATGAAAACTGGTTTGACCAATTTGGAAAGAGTCTCAAACCTTGCTGAATGTCCCAGGCATGTTCCACATGTACCAATTCAAAATACTCAAAAATGGGGTAAACTATTTGAAAGAAGATAAATTAAAAAAAAAAAATAAATAGAGGAATTTGAGAAAAGAGTGATCTGGGTGATCACATGGAGAATTTAAAACTGATATTGCTTATTTTGTGGAAGAGGTAGAAGAAAATAATGGGCAAGAAAAGGAAGGCAGTTTTTGCTGACTTTGTCTGGTAAGACAAGGTGTTTCCTGCGTTTATCGTGCGCTAATATTCTGCCTGTTTCATTTGAATTTCTGCTAATTATAAATATCTCCACTGCTGTCCAGACACCAAGACCTGTATGAAAAGTTCATGGCAGAGCATAAGAATATAATATGTCTCTATCATCTGTGTAATGAAACCATACAAGAAATATCACATTCCAATATTTTTAGTTTTGTTTTCCATGGGGGGCTTGCATGCAGCTGTAAGTTGGAACCAAAAAGCAAGAAACAAAAGCTGAGATTTCACTTTTCAGACACAGTGTGTGTTAGTTTGGATGTGTGCTCTGTTCGTGCATTTGGAGCCCTAGCTGTGAGTTCTGAAGTAATGACTCTCAAAGGAAAGGCCAGTTCTGATCCACCAGCTGGTGCACCAGAGCATCAAAATTCACCTGGAGGTACATTACAGACTTTGTGCTGCCAGAGAAGGGCTGGCAGGGTGAGATATGTTTATTTAAACAGAAATCTTCTCACATGTCCTGGTTCACGGTGACAGAAGCACTTCACATCCCACCATTTGGGAAAATTTACTTAGTCAGGAAAACATCTGCTCTTCCAAGTAAGGATGATGTAGATTTTGTCCCACAGAAGGACCAGAGTTCTGTGGCCAGAGAGCTCAGCACTCTGTTGGATAAATATAAAGATGTCTCTAGTGCCAGATTTTCCATCCAGGAAAATGATCCTGAGGCAACCTGAGGAATTTTAAGAAATAAAGTTGTTAGGCAGGGCTCTGAACAAGGAGGTTTAACAAAGGGAATGAGGGCATTCCTTGGTGACTTTTTCCAGCTGTTAAATTTTAAAATCAGGAGTAAGAAAAAGTTGAGCAAGGCATTAAGGCAATCAGAGAGGACACGAAGCAGAATGAATACTTACCTCACTTGCAGTTCTAATCTCTTACCCCTGTTCTTTGAAAGGTGAATTCTTTATATCTGAATTATTCTCTGTGCTTTAGAGTGACTGGCCCTGAAGTTTTGGGTTTTTTTCTTTTGGTGGCAGGCTTTGCTGTCATTTGTCATAGCATTTACTCTGCTGGACCTCTCTTGCCTTTTTGTTTTCAACCCTAGGGCCCACCAGGTGAGCCTGGTCCTCCTGGCCCTCCAGGGCCTCCAGGCCACCTCACTGCAGCCATTGGTGACATCATGGGACACTACGACGATGCCATGGCAGATCCCCTACCAGAGTTCACTGAAGATGAAGCAGCCCCTGATGACCACAACAAAACAGACCCAGGAGTCCACGCCACGCTCAAGTCCCTGAGCAGCCAGATCGAGACCATGCGCAGCCCCGACGGCTCCAAGAAACACCCGGCGCGCACCTGCGACGACCTGAAGCTGTGCCACCCCTCCAAGAGGAGCGGTGAGTTCACACCTCTGCTGTGTGCTCTGAGCCTGCCTCCTGGCCAGCACAGCCTGCTCACTGGCCTGTGTGCACTGCTGCAGCCCATCTGTGCTTATGTCCTACCAGTTGTCTCAAAAATCTTTGTAATATAAGAGTCGCGTCTTCTGTTCTTTGTAGGTGAATATTGGATTGATCCTAACCAAGGATGTGTTGAAGATGCTATAAAAGTGTACTGCAACATGGAAACTGGGGAGACCTGCATTTCTGCCAACCCATCTACTGTGCCCCGTAAAACATGGTGGGCCAGCAGGTCCTCGGACTTAAAGCCAGTTTGGTATGGCCTTGATATGAACAGGGGATCACAGGTAAATAAATTCAGGCACTGTTAAGAATTGGCTTCTGTGAAGCTTGTTGCCTTGTGGTTTGGAACTTCATCTGGTGCTCTGAGCAGATTCTGCTACAGGCAGAACATTAAACTTGTTGATTGAATGGCTTATGGTCAATTGATTGTTAGTACCATATAATAAAGATAGGAAATACCTGGGAAAAAACCAGTGCAAGTGCGTCTAGTGCAGGATTGGCTAAAGCACACCACTGCTGGACAAACACATCAGCTTCTCCATCAGCCCTTTACTAAATCTCTATCTTGTCCTTAAACAACTGTAGTTCTACCCTGATACATAATCCAGATCCTGCTGTTCCTGCATAATCCTGCTGTTTTAACTGAATTCTAATATTCCTTTCNTACCCTGATACATAATCCAGATCCCTGCTGTTTTCACTGAATTCTAATATTCCTTTTAGAAAACTCCATACTGCTAAAAATTATGAAAATTACTTTATAAATTTGTTTTTGAATGGAAGTGTGATTGTTATCGTACGTATCAGGTTGATCCATGATGAATCCATCAGTCTCTAGGCAGAAAAAAAATTTACTCACCTTTCTGCTGGGTTTTTCCTCTATGGTAACTTCTAAAATTAGGCTTAACAATCCTGACAAATAACAGAAGTCTGCCCTATGCAAAGTATATAATTTATTAACTAGTTTTTGCCATTTTTATTCCTAGTTTATCAGAAGCAAAGAGAATATATTCAAATGTTATTTCATAGAGAGTTATTATCTTTCAATTAAGTATTTGGTGTGTAAAAAATAATGCTGTTATCAGCTGGATTACTGAAAATGTTCAGAACTTTAACAGCTGAGAACAGATGTGAAATTGATTGCTTTTTTGAGATGGTTTCAGTTATTACTAAATTCAGGAAGTCTTGCCATGTTCCAACACATCCCAGTTGATGTTTAGCTGCCTGCAGAGCTACACAGAGGGGTTTGTAAGGCAGATGCTCTTTGGAGGAACAAACTATCTTCAGGAGTACTAAAAAAGAATATTTCAGTATTTTGAAACACTGTCAACTAATAGTACGAGCTATGTAACAGCCAAGTTCAGCCCTTATGGATTTTAAATAATAAATGTGTCCAAGATTACTAAAGAGAGGTACCACACTTTATACATTATGACAGTACCAGTGAATAAGATTTTC
Organism: Sinosuthora webbiana; assembly: GCA_013397395.1. Classification (NCBI taxonomy): domain Eukaryota; kingdom Metazoa; phylum Chordata; class Aves; order Passeriformes; family Sylviidae; genus Sinosuthora; species Sinosuthora webbiana. The sequence goes on along the minus strand of VXBN01012052.1, from coordinate 911,775 downwards.
TCTTCACTGGTTTCAGTGAAATGTATAAATTTTCAGTCATTCTTGACTGTTGTTTATTATGTTGCAATAATTCATAAAACATGAATAAAATGGAATGTGCATGGACAGGAAAAAAAAAAACTGAGGAATTTTAGAATTTCTCTTACTGGTAGAAAATTGCTTTTTTTTATAGGAACAGTAACACTTCTTGAAACATTTGTCAAACTGTGCCAATTGATTAGTTTATAAGGCCCATATGCAAATATATAGTCATTTTTATATAGTCAAACTTATTCTGTTTGTGCTGCTTCTAAATACAACACAAATCCTACATAAAAGTTAATAAATTGGTGATATATCACATGCATTGTAAAAGAGTTTTCTGGGCTTTATGTTTCTCTGCTTCAAGGTTGCTCTAATGCACTACTTCATATGTAAGAATCCCTTTCAGAACTGAGGCAGAATTCATTCCAAAGCTTGGCATATCTGTGAAGGCCAAACTTCCTCTGAGCTGTTCAGTTGCACACTGTTATGATCAAAATTCTCCAAAATTCTCCCTGTTAGAGAATGGCTAAATTTCTTTGTCCTTAACTGGCAGAAAATTACAAAAGAAACCACCCTTAGATTTTATGTAATAGGCCTCCTACTAGTCATGTCTTTAAGATGACAATAATGGCAGATGTTTCTAAATTCACCAACTCTTAATTTCAGTGTCCTGTGACCTTTTTCTTTGTCTCCACAGTTCGTGTACGGGGACACAGCTGTCACTCAGATGACATTCCTGCGCCTCCTGTCCAAGGAAGCTTCCCAGAACATCACCTACCTTTGTAAAAACAGCGTTGGGTACATGGATGACCAGACGAAGAACCTGAAAAAAGCTGTGATTCTGAAAGGGGCCAATGACCTGGAGATCAAGGCAGAGGGAAACAGCCGCTTCAGATACACTGTTCTGCACGACAGCTGTTCTGTAAGTTCAGGGCTTTGGCCCTTTGCTGGGGAGGAAAAGGACTTTATTGTACCTTTTCACTTCTCTCTTGAATTAGAAAAAAAACCAAACATGCAAGGAATTAATTAAAATACTGCAGAATTTTATAATGAACTGTAGAAGTAACTGATCAATCAGGGATTTTGCTATAATTCTAGCTTCAGGTAATAGAAGTCTGCACTATTTAGAGGTTGTTTGCAAATTCCTTCTTAGTGAGCAGACTGAGATACATATCTTGGCATTTTGCATTTCCCAGTACTTGTTTGGCTCTGAGTGGAATCACACAAACTGGTGAGATAACTAAAAACTTTTGTCTGCCAGATGGGCAAGATTATTGCAGCAGGACTGTGGAGGAAACTCAGTGGTACTATGACTGAGCTGGAAAGGAGCTTTTAGGAGAAAAATCTCCCTAAAATTTCGTGGTGTGCCCAGACACCAGCAAGTAATAGATTTTACATGTTCATAAGCACTTTCAGCCAAGACGAACATACTGCCAATTATTCCTAAATCTAGTCTTGCACCTGAAATAATTTAAGTACTCTCTGTGCTTTACAGTAAGCCCACAATTATGCATGAAGGCACATATTATTAACCCATAGAGAAGAATTTCATAGCATAAGAGAAAAATCAGCCCTGATGTGTCAGTCTGATAATCTGCTCCTTAGAGACATTTCAAAGCAGCCCAGGTGCAGTGCAGACAGTGTTGCTCAGGGTGTTCCTCAGCAAAGGTGCAGTGACACCCTCCAGAACAACCAGACAAATGACTCACCAGTTGCTCTTCAGGCTGGTTTTGACATGAGCTCTGGCCTAATTTTTAATTTTTTTTTTTCCCTCTAGAAACGCAACGGGAACGTGGGCAAGACTGTATTTGAGTACAGAACGCAGAACGTGGCACGCTTACCCATCATCGATATCGCACCCGTGGACATCGGCAGTACTGACCAGGAATTTGGAATTGAAATTGGGCCAGTTTGCTTTGTGTAAGAGTGAGGGGGGAGGATAACACACTACCCAGCAACAGCAGCAGTTAAAACACGAACTTAGACTGATTGAAGTTAATCCTGAGACTCTTGAAGTAATGGCTGATATTGGATCAGCATTGTATATATACAGCTCTTTCTAAATGCCCGGCCTCCTTTTGAATATTTATTTTACTTACAAACCTTCTGTTTTCAATGATTGAAACCAACTTTTTAGTACAATTTTAAGAGGATTGATGACCACCTTCTAAAAGTAATAAGAATCTTTTACCTCGGTTTTGTTTCAAATTACCTTGACATTTCCAGGTATCCAAAATAGATAGATTTAATGTGGAACTATGTAAAGCTCTAATGATTATTTCTTTTGCTTTGATGTGTACTGAATAACAGAAAAGTAGAGCACTTTTGTGAACTGTTGGCTATATTTCAATCATACCTACTCCCTCTACCCCAGTTTGTGTTCCTGTGGTTGCCGTGCACAGAAATCTGTGTCTTTTGTAGAAGAAAATCTATTCAGATGAGACCATCTTAATTTTGGCATTGTTTTTATTGCACTTTTCTATGTAAGTCTGCTCAGAAGAGTGATCCATAGCCATGGTTAATTTATGAAGTAAAACCATTACTGGGGTAAATATGAGTTTTTAGTAGGGTTGTCCCGTATCTTAACTTTTAAGGCTAGATTTCACTTCTCACCGTGTACTGTGTAATTCCATTAAATTATCCTTAATCTCCAAAATACGTCTTAAACCCAATACTTGTTGATTTTCCAATATTTGCCCATCTAAGAAGCCATTACGTAATGAATTATACAGATGTCGTATATATGGTGCCAATTTCTGTACGTTGCAGACCATTCACATGTATACCAGACCAATTGCTAATAAAGAAAGTTTAGAAATTCCTTGGTTTTAGCTGACATCCAGACATGCATCACCAGAAATCTGACTTACTGGCCTTGAGCTGTCAAGGCAGGAAAGTTCCATCATTTCTTAGCATGAGCTACCTCATCTCTGGAAGTTGGGATGCAATTAATATTCCTGGGTTTATTTTAGATATTAAAAGGTGCTATGCTTCTGTTGTTATTTCAAGATAGGAGATAGGCAGGGCAAAAACAAAAAAAAAGGCAACAAAGTGATGGTGCTAAATGACTCTCTAGAAGGCTGACAAAATAAAGATGCCTACTGTCAATGTCATGTTCAGAGCTTAGCTGTTAGGCTTACAGTGTTTGAGAGAACAATGTTACAGTGCATTTATTTGTTGGTCATTCAGTATATAGAATGTTTTGTACCTCCAACATGCTTTATTTTGTAAAGTATGTGGGTACAAACTTACTTAGGTTTTTTGTTTCTTTACCGCATCTGTGCTTTCCCCGTTTTTTTTGTTTGTAAAAAAAAAAAAAAAAAAAAAAATAAACAGCTGGGGCTCTCCCTAAAGAAAGTCATGCACATAGCTTTTTTCATGTATCTTTGCAAAGCATTTAATTAAATACATGCTTCTCGCTATGTAAGTGGTTTCCTTTTTGTAAAACTCCTTCCAGTGTGTTCATTCCATGCCACTTCATTCCCAGGAAATTAAAAATAGAAGTATTTAATTGTTGTTTAGTTGCTGTTTCCATAAATCATTTGCAAGGCATTGTGAAATATTTTGAAGAGAGAAGTATGGGGAGTATTTATCAACTGCCTTCTGTGTCAGTTTTTACAGGTAGGTGTCAGTTGTATGAAGGAAATCAGCAGGCCTAGAAAAGCTGCCTAAATAATATTGTTTGAGACTCCAGAGGGAATTTTTATTCAAGAATGAAATGAGGTTTGGCCAATTCCTAATGGCAATGGGAGTTAACACTGACAGGAGACAGTTTCTGGACAAGCCATAAAGTTGCATTTGTAGCAGGCAAGAATTTCCCTTCCTTTCCCCTTCTGAAGGGGCAGGAGCTTTGCAGGTTTCTGGGTTGTCCAAATGCGTGTCCCTGCAGGGGAGGTAAGGACTGGGAAGTTGACAGGTTCATGCTGATGTTATCTATTTGCTTTTACTGCCCATGCAGGAGATTTATGGCTTCTTTCTTACTGGCATGAAATAATTTCTATAAATAGGTGACTCAGGGGTGACTTACCATACTGGCTCCTAGAGAAGTCTTAGATAACACTAATTTCAAGCTGCAGTATAAAGGCTTGCTGCAGCATGTTCAAGGAAAGGTGCCTGTGGTCATATCTCTACAGCAAATTTATCCAGATTCACAAAATGAGTAACACTTGGAGGAATATTGGAATAATAATAATATAATAATAATAAGATATATATAATAATAATATTTGGAATTTAGTTTTAATCTCTAATTTTAATCAACAGAGTATTATAATCCATGTTTGGATTATAATAAATAGTTTGTAAGGTTGTTGAAGGAGAAGAGTATTTCATTAGGAAAAATACCTTTTCTTTTAAACTCTCTCTTTGCGTTTCATGCACACATGAAGTGTGCAGTATTTCTTCAGTCAGGTGCCTTGGGCACTGAAAAAGAGCTGCAACTAGAGAGCCATCTGAGGTAATATTCTGTAAAAACCAAGTCTGGAGAATCATTCAAGGAAAGTCTGCTTTGAAGAGCAAGCTCTCAGGTAGTTAACTGAGGAGTCTGTAATGCAAGTGGTTGGACATGCTTTTCTCTTGACTATGTATGTTTAGAGCATACATAGATATTGCACCTCTTTCCCTGTTTATGCATTCCTCAAAGCATTGCAGAATCATATTAGGAAGGAAAAACCAAACAAGTGTGTGTGGGGGGGCATTTTCTTATCCAGGCAACATGGCATAGCCTCATGTAAATATAGCTTTAATTTCACCAACCTAGAATGAATGAGCTAATAATTTGTAATTTATGAAGTAGCATTAAGTAAATGTCAGCTATAACATTTAGTGAAGATCTGTCTTAGTGACAAATAGCTTCAAAATGGTAGAAAAAAAGGCACTTCAGAGTGATTAAAATAATATGGAGTGATTACAATAATACAGCATCAGACACTGCGTGTAAATTAAATTTGAGTAACAGGAGTTGGTTCTGTTTTCCATAACTGACCTTGTCCTCAGGGAGAAACAAACCCCAGGACTGCCAGCATTGACAGAAACCTCCTCTTGGTTTCTCAAAAGCAGTAGTGCAATATTTGTTTGGTAACCATTCATTAAAAACTCATCTAGAAATTAAATTCCCAAACTCCTTCCTTGCCTTCTGCTAGCTTCCTTGTAGCTATGATAAATAACCAGCTCTAAGTTTTCAGCACCAAAAAGGTTCTGTAGAGCACCAGCAGTACTACCTTTTAGTAGAAGAATGTACAAGCAACACAGAAATCTAGCAAAGAAAATGTCATGGCTTTACAGCTAGAAACAACACACCTAAAGCCCACACAGCAGCAAGAATATGGAAGATTTTTCTTCTCTGTAAAGGCAAGTAGAGAGTCTAAAAACAGTTTAAGAGCAAAAAGCACTATTTTTCTTACCGTTGTGGAATAGGAGCCCCTATGGCTTTCCTTTATCTCCTATAACTGACTGAGATTCAGCATAGTAATTGAGCTGGTAAACACTCACATAATCTCTGGATATTCTTAATTACTTTTTCAGGAAATGCAGGCTATACTGAAGGTTTAATACTCACTGGGCCACAACGAGTATTGTATTTTTTAATATATTATTTAATTATATATTTTCTCGCTGAGAGAGGATTCCAGAAAGAACAAAACAATTGCAAAAGGAAAATCAAAACTAAATGGAAATGCAGAAATGCTAATGAAGGGAAGAACTTTCCTGCAAGTATGTAAGTATCATAGAGAAAACAAGGTAAAAAAATCAGAGCATTAGATGGTTTCAAAAATCATGACAAAAGGTCAAATTAGATTAGCAGCTCAATAGCTGAAATAGAAATGCCTTAGAAGCTGTGGACCCACAGACAAATTTTATTGTGAATTTGCTGCTCATTCCTGTGAGGCAATTATTGGACAATATCTTCAGGAACAGTAAAAGAGAAAAAGCAGTTTATGCTTTTTCTAAAAGCCAGAGGAGAAAGGGCACAATATGAGAGCCAAGAGCCTGTGCAGGGCTCAGGAGAACCTGAGCAGAGTGGTGCAAATATTAAAACTGAAAAAGTTTTATGGTATTGAAATACCAGAGAGCTTGATTGCTGATCTGTCTGCTGTGCTCTTGACATTACATGTTTTATCCTTTGCTGGGAGAAGGTCTAGAAAAGTACAAAGGTATCAGGCAACACCAGTTTTAGCAGGAAGATAAAGAGGCTCTTTTTAACTCCCTCCCCCATGTTTTGTGCACATTCTCATTTCCTTGCTGGTAGGGTTAGAAGCCATTTTCTATAAGTTCTGTCTTAAGTTTTGATATGTTCTCAATATCAGAGAGTGGTGGACTATCAACTGTTTCTATTCCAAAATTCGTAGTTAGTTCCTTGATTGAGATATATTACTGTCCATCCTCCAGAAAAGGCTGCAGCCTTATTTAGGATGTTTGTGCAGAGAAAAAGAAACAACCAAGCACGTTCACATCTGCCAAAGCATCAAAGAACTGTTTTTTGGCCTCAGTCAACTGAGTGAAAAAAATCTGATACAAACCCAATCAAGTATAACAAAAGAACAGAACTACAATACTAGAAAGTCAGTGAAATATTTTTGCATGTTTGGTATGGTGCAGTCTTCCCTGCCACAAAGAAAGAGGACAATGACTGAAGATGACAGATGACTACAAGAGCCATGACTGTAATTCAGGAGCCTCTGCCCTCTGAGGAACAAGATTGTGTGACTCCACACAAAAACCAGAGAAAGTCTGAGCATTTCCTTCTGCTTTCTTCTTGCTGGAGTTTGACCCAGCTCCTGAACACCAGGCAGACACTTGCCTATTCCTTACCCTCCTCAGTGGGGCAGGGAGGAGAACTGGGATGTAAAAAAAAATATAAGATTAATTGGCTGACAGAAAAGGAAGGGAAAATAATGATAATAACAAAAGAATTTAAATATACAAAACAATCGTGTAGAATGCAGTTGCTCACCACCCAGTGACCTATACCCAGCCAATTCCTGAGCAGTGGCCCCTGGCCAGCTTCCACCAGAGATTTATGTGCTGAGGATGACTCCATATGGTCTGGAATGTCCTTTGGATCAGCTGAGATCAGCTGTCCTGGCTGTGTCACCTCCCAGCCCCTTGTGCTCCCCCAGCCTCCTCGCTGGCAGGGCAACATAAGAAGCTGACAAGGCCTTAATGTAAGCACTGCTCAGCACCAGCATCATCAGCAGCAAGATTTTCATCCCAAATCCAAAGACAGTACTGGGAAGAGAATTAACTTTGTCGCAGCTGATACATATCAAGTCGGCCATTTCCTGCTAGGAATTTTGATCCCTGCTTTATAGATGCACCCAAACTGAACAGAGGAGTGAGCAGACTTCCCCAGGTACCTTGGACATGTTATAACAAACACAGTGAAGCTGAAATGCAAGTTACAATAGGAATATTCACAAAAAACCTCACAGAAAGCACATCTCCTGTGCCTCCAGGAGTGACCTTTCAATGACTGCCTTCTCAGTGGATGTGGACTCATATGAACTGTATGTTTCTGTATTAAGAAACATGTTCTAATTTAATGACTATGATAATGCTGTCTTATTGCCATAAATAATAACCACTCCTCCAAAATAACACTTCTTTCAGTCTGTATGAATAATGTGCACCTGACAAGGAACACTGGACCTGAGATTTTCCTAGTGAAGTTATCAGGACAGCCATACCATGGCAAAGCACGTGTTGGGAAGAACTCTTTCCTTTACTAATTCAAGATTCTTGTCGACAGCTCTTCCTCCACGTTACTGCCTGCAAATGGAGGTGTAATACTATTTAGCTGAAACCACAACAAAAGAAGGGTTGCAAATTACACCCAATGCTTACTTAAAGGTGGATTTCTTTTGTTTTAGGAGGGGAAGTTACTGACAATTTGCCAGCTTCCAGAAGAAATTCCTAGCAGCTGCTCAAATCCAGAAACCATCACGAGCCCACTCGAAGTGCTGCTTTACCTTGGTCTGGCTTTAGGTGCCAAATTACTGCTGGGAGAGCACCTGGGGGGGGGTTTAAAGCAGCTTCCAGCCGTGGTGGCCATGGAGAAGCCTTGCCTGTCTCCCAGGGGAAGCTGAGAGTGTAACCACTGAGTTACAGGGGTTCACAATTTGTTTGAAATTAGGGCCTAATCAGGTAGCCAAGCTTTTCCCTTAGACAACGGTTGGCTGGATTGTTGTCATGTTCTACGGGTTTTTACACATAATTTTTGTAAAAAGCAAAAAAATGGGATGTTGCAGTAGTCCCTGTGCCACAGACAGTAGCAAGTCCACACTCACTGGAAGAAAGGCTCTGGAGTCCTACAAAAGAGCTCCACCCTGAGATGACAACTGCAGTTAACTGGAAAGGCAAAGTTCCAAGGTAATATTAAATCCTAAATTAGTAAATATCTTAAAGTCACTGATATGCCCTGAAAAACTCCTTGAGGAAGGGCTTTTTCCTCTTGTTTCTTTTCTTGTCTCAGAGAGCCATGGCAATATAGTTCTCTGAAGTAAATGAGATCAGCTGGTGTAGGAGAAGCTGTGGATCAGCATTAGAGATTTCTTGTATCAGTCTTATTACTGTATGGGCAACTTCTTTCCTTGCTTTTTTCCTGCCTCTCATTCAGCTTCATGCCTCTCTTTCAACCATGTGGACTACAGTATTTTCTCCTTTTCTCCAAGACAACTTTAAATTCTTGAACACAGGTGTTGGTGTTTTCATCTTACACCAGTTTATACCGAGCAGTTCTGGAGGCCTAAAGTGTAAGGAAGGCAATCAGGAAATTCATGGCTTCAGCCCTCTCTGGGTTTGTTCAACCCACAGTTCTGGATTTATGCACCTTGGTTTTAGACTAACTGTGAAGAAAAGTTTACATTTTTATGGGTTTTTCCTTCTATGGAGCGAAGTAAAAAGTCTAAAGATGGATTAAGAGCAAAAACTATGGGTTTTTTTCTCCTACTGTAGGGTGAGGGCCCCTAGGTTTCTTTGCTCCCCTCTAGCTGCCTGAGACTGAGAACAGTAGTTACTAGACTCATAATCTATGGATATTTTAATTAATTTTTCAGGAAGTTGAGACTATACTGGAGGTTTAATATTCTCAAGGCAGTTGGTCTTGCTGAGAGAGGGTTCCAGGAAGACAGAGAGTAAAACAGTTGCAAAAGGAACAGTTAAACTGAATGAAAATGTAGAATTTCCAATAAAGGAAAAAAGATTCCCTGCAAGTATAGCTGGGAGAGCACCTGAAAAAAAAAAAACACACAAGATAAAAATGATAGTTAGAAAATGTTGGTATTGTAGTTTAAAAAATCATGACAAAAGATAACAATCAGCAGTTCAATGGCTGACAGAGAAAATGCCAGAGAAACTAGGAATCCATAGATGTTGTTGTCCGATGTGTTTATGTTAGAAAGAGATACAGAATCTTGGATTATTGTGTGCAGTGCATCACAGTTTGCTTGCTGGGAGTTTAAAGACTTTGCTGAAGGGTGTGATTTCAGTCAGATGCAGCAGAGTTCAGAATATCCACAAGGAGCCTGTTTGGGCAGAATTGCTTCCTGAGGACCAGAAAATTTAGACTGGCTTTAGCCTGGCTATTTTACCTGCTGTCATGCTATTCAGAAATTCAGCCTGTGTTAAAATCAGAGGTAATGCTTCTTAATGTATGAAATAAATATGAAAGAATCATGAAGACTGTGATGAGTTACAGCTGAGAATCACCTGTGTCAAACTCTTAATTTCCCCAAGGGAAAATTTGTGTGCACAAGGAGGACACCTCGAACAACTGAGCACCTTTCTTGTGAAGCTGTTGTCATTCCTGAGAGGAACTGGACAATATCTTTAGGAACAGTAAAAGAAATCTGCTTTTTCCACAAAAAAAAAAGATTACCAAAGAAGAGGACACAGAGTGAGGAATGAGCCACAGGTGTTTGTAATTTGTTTACAAGTAGGGTCTAATTAGAAAGCAAAGCCGATCTGTCGGAGAAGGGGTTGTAGGATTTCTGCTGTGTTTTGAAGTGTTTTAAACATAATCTCAATAAAAAATATGCAGAAAGGGGATGTTGAAATAGTCCCCATGCCAAGGACTCCAACAGAATCCAACAGAAGAAAAAGCTCTGGTGTCCTGCACATGAGCTGCACCTTTAGGTACCTGTAAGTAATTGGAAATGTGAAGTTTCAAGGCAATATTGAAACCTAAATCAGTGATACTTTGTGCTCTTGGTATGATTCAGGCAACTTTTTGTGGCGGGGTCTGCTGTGTTTGCATGTTTGGGGTTTTTTTTTTCATAGGTTGGATTTTTTGGGGGTTTTTTGTTTTTTTTTGGCTTTTACTTTGAGCAGTGTTGTTTTTTGGTTTTGTTGGGGGTTTTGTTTTTGCATTTTGTGGTTGTTGATGCTGCAGCTGATGCAGTAACTAAGACATCATCCATATACTGTACTGAGTTCCAGGACACTGTAAGTTGCTTTTTCACCATTCAGTGTTCCCTAGCTCTGCATTAGTTTTAAGGCTGTGTATACAAACATGTATATGTCAAAGACAAATATAGCAAAATGCACTGTACCACACTGTCCTATTAAAAAGTAATCATACACCAAGTCCTGATTGTTTAGCTGCAGTAAATGTTACAATCTACTTGTGCTACTGATTTTCCTTTTGAGAAGGCTGCCTACTAAATGAGTAAACTACATATGAAATACAAATTTCTCAACTAAAAAGACAACACAAGGTGCACAAAACAGCAGTTTTGCAAACACGACTGACTTGAAAACTTAATTTTCTTATGCTCGATGGGAGAAAGCTAAGCTTTGATCAAATTAGTTTATTATCTTGTAAAATTTCAAGCAGTTAAATATTGTCAACATGCTATACCTCAAGTCACAAGTATCCCATTTATTATTATTATTCAAAAGAAAATTCTTTCCTTACTCAGGCCAGTAATCCTGGAGGAGGGAGCAAGTCAAGAGGAAGAAAAGCCCTCTCACTTCTACTCTTGGAGACAACCCCGCTGGATTCAGACCATGGGCAGCAGTCCTTCCTTCCTTTTGTGCTTTTCCGTGTCTGTGATCCTGCCCTGACCCAGGTCCTTCCAATTTACAGTGCTGGTACCCAGAGCCTTCACCCCGTGCAGAGCTTTAGCTCCCTCCCCTTCCTCTCTGCACACAGAGACACCTGCAGTGTTTATCCCTGGCAGGTCTTAGATAGATCAGGCTGTGAAATAGAGCAAAACACTCTGTTTCTTCCCTACGGGCTGAGCAAAGCGCGCAGCGCCGCTCTATCCCTTGTACAGCAAACACGCAAAGTGCGCAGCGCTGCTCTGTTCCTTCCCTACCAGCCCAGCCAAGGGCGCAGCGCCCGCTCCCCGTACCCTGCACCCTCCCCTGCAGGAGGGTGTATCTTTCCTGTGTAATATTGGCAGCGGGATGTCCCCTATGGGCTCTGCCGCTATCCCGAGTTCCCGGCCGCTCACATGGGGCCGGTGCGTTGGTTTGAAAGTCGCCAGGACTTGCGGGACTTGGGTCCCGCCTGCCTTAGTCCTCAGGCTCCTTCCTGCCTGCCTGGGTGCTACAGGATCAGAGCTACAGGCTCTCAGACTGCCTGGCTCAATTCTACAGGCTCGGTTCTACAGGCTGTGTGCCCGCCCGGCTCCGTCCGGCTGGGCTCCCCTCCCCTGAGCTTTAGGGACGAGGCTCGGCCGCAGCCCCGTTCCCAATCATCACAATCTGTGTGCCTACAGTGAAGGATTCGTTTTTATTTTTACTAATTTTTATTTTAACAAAGGCACGAATAGTAAAATTAAAAAGGAAGTCGGTTTTATGAAACAACAAGAAATTTTATTAAGGTATTTTATTATGTGTCTCTGTAAGGAATAGACCAACAACCATATAAAAGCTTACAAAGATGGTTAACCTTCAACACTATAAATGTGTTAATGTGACAGAAGAAATTCACAATTTTGCGTCTTTATTGACTTTTACAGAGTGAAGGGAGAAAATTCTCAACTATGACATGCCAATGACGATCTTTGACAGGAGACATTTACAATTACTTTAAATCCTTTACCTTTTTGGTTTTTTGAGCAAGTCAATAACCCTGACTTGCAGAGTTAGGAGTGAAAAATACATTAGCACCATCATATTTTTTTTACACTTCCCTAATTTTAGTGGTCTTGACCAGCAATGACAGGAAAGTAGAGAAGCACCTTTGACAACAGAATACAATCCAACAATAAAATTATGGTGACTAGTGACATTAAGGTATTAAACTCTTAAAATAAACTGTACCTTTCGCAGCTAATCAGTACAGAAATAGACAGTTTTGTACCAAATGAATCCCTGGAATTGAGCACTGGGTCCAATGCATTTTGATTGATTTGATTGATTTTTGGTTTGACTCATCAGACACATCCCAGTTTCTGTCCATGTTGAGGTAGTTGAAACAGGGAGGTCGTTCTAGCTTTATGGACTGCATCTTGGAAAGAAGGGTAAACTTTGGTACTGGGAGCAATCAGTGCTTTGTAAATTGGCTAACATTCAACTAATAGAACACAGTGTTGTTTTATTAAGTGTTGAAGTTTTATTATAGCACCACGGAGACATGTTTTGAAGATGGAATTTGGTAAAAAAAATAGAGCAAAAAAAAAGCATTTTTACTGTATTTTGTGTAATAGCAAAAAAAAAATATAACCCTTGATATCAAATTGATATTTCCCCCAGAAATTTTGGTAATAAATAACTGGGATACAAATGGGCACCTGTACTAGCTGACAAGGCTGAAACAAAGGAGCACAGTTGGAGTGTGAATCTGTTTGCTGGGGTTTCAGAAAAAGCAGGCTCTTTGATTTATAAGAAGCAGACTGGGCCAATGTCCACGCCAAATTCCTGATCAGGACCACCAATATCCAATGGTGCAATATCCACCACTGGCAACCTCATTGTCTTGCGCGTCCTGTATTCGAAAACTGTTTTACCCCACTCACCAGTGTGTTTCTGTGGAGTTAGAAAGGAAAAAAAAAATGTTGAGAGACGTGGTTATCTGATTTCAAATTTCCTCTTTCTGTACTAACAAACCCTCTCGACCTGTTAAAAACTGGTTGCTGTCTCTGTGGAAATGACCCCAGGAGGGAGAGCTCGTGGACAGCATTAGTGTTGTCCATTTGTTACTGAAAAGGCTGTGGGTGCTGTCAGACCAGCACGCTCAGGGGTGTTCCTGCTCCCCTCCAGTACTTTCTGCTGCACTGACAAGGGGCAGGGAGGCAAGGCTGGATCTGCAAAATGACTGTGTTTGCCCCTTCCCATAACCACAGCCCATGGCTTCAACCAGCTGGCCTTGGTTTGGTATGAGTAGTTTAAGAGTCAGCAGGGAATGGATGAAAACTTGGTGACTGAGTTCCCTGACATTGACGCTAAAGCAAGGAGATCCATTTAAATCTGTGCTTTACAGGTAACTCCACCTCACTACCTACAGTTGCTACAGGAATGGGACTTCTGGTGTACGGAATCTAGGTTCCCCCTACTAGCTGTAGATGTGTCCTTTCCTTACCCTGGCCATGCAAAGCTCTCTCCCTTTATTATGGATCTAGTCCTCTAGAGGGAATTATTTATTAACTAGAGCACTAAATTCCTGTTTACTTACAGTGCAGCCATCTTCCAGGACAGCATATGTGAATTTGCTGTTTCCTTCAGCCTTGATCTCACTTTCTGTAGAGCTCATCAGTTTCAGGGCTTTTTTAACATTCCCGCTGTCGTGGTCCATGTAGGCAATGCTGTTCTTGCAGTGGTAGGTGATGTTCTGGGAGGCACGGCTGGAGAGGATGCGCAGGAAGGCCAGCTGGACTTCGGAGACATCCTCTGGGAGCTCAGGATCTCCATAGCTGAACTGCAGAGTACCAACATAGGCAAGAGTGTTCAATCATGTCTAGGGTCAGCCCCCCCATCATGATTTTTGCACATACTAATTGTCTCATTCAGTTTAATTTCAGAATTATTTTTTTAGTATGTTGTGCTGCACAATCCGGGCTGTTAACTGTGCTCATTTCTCACCTGGAAGCCTCCATTCATAGACTCTCCAAACCAAACGTGTTTCTTTCCACTGTTTGCACTGGTCCACCAGTTTTTCCTTGGCACAGTCCTGGGGCTGGCATTGAGGCAGGTCTCACCAGTTTCCATATTGCAGTAGACTTTAATAGCATCCATCTTGCAGCCTTGGTTAGGATCAACCCAGTACTCTCCTAGAGGTAAGGAAAAGTGTTAAGGGGCTTAATTTATTTGGAGAAGAATCTGGCTGCATGATGGTAAACCTTATTTCTATGCCAGATTTCTGAAGAAATCATTAATTTTGACAGAAGAGATGCCACAGAAAATAAGATGATATAAAAAGGTACTGAGTTTATGTGAATTCTGTAAGGGGACTGAAATTCGGAATAAATTTAGGACTTGTAATTTTTTTTTCCCCCCCTAAAATTGTTTAAACATATGTTCACTTCTAAGGACACAATGAGTGTAGTTGAAGTCAAATATATATTCTGTGTAAATGCATGGTTAATTAATGTTTAAAATAGTTTTTAAGTTTATCATCTTTTTCATTACATTTGTTTGAAAAAAAAGCCAAATTTTTATGGAAGATATCCACATTTAAATACTCAAGATAGAAAACCATAAAAAACAATCCCCATGACCTGCTAAGACCTGCTACCACTGGTGAAAATAAAATGCAAACATACCACTCTTGAGCTCGGGATGGCAGAATTTCAGGTCTCGGCAGTTACGAGCTGGGTTCTTCCGGGACCCATCAGGACTAATGATGTTTTCAATCTGGTTGTTAATTGATTTCATTGAGGATATGATGTCACCCAGATTGATATCGTTTTCCTTGGGCTCATCTCGATATTCATACCCATAAACTGGGCCTTTCTCACCAGCACCCAGGGCAGCTGCACCACCACCACAACATGGACCAGGAGGACCAGCAGGACCAGGAAGACCAGGCTGCCCTGGTGGACCCTAAAAAATTGTGAACAGGTTAAAAATAAAAGTCTGTGTGGGCCCTAGTCTTAAAAAAATGAGAATTCTTATGCAAATATTTAGTTTACTTATTCCTTAATTAAACAGATGCATAAACATCTGTTAGATTTTCCAGGCCTTTTTTTTTTTTCTTAAAATTGTATTTTTTCCCCTCATTTGTCAAGTTCAACTGTCTTTATGTCTGGGCTTTGAGAAGGAACCCTTTCCATTAAATCCAGAGAATGAGCATTTCTTGGCTTTAGGAGGTGACTGGTAGAAACACCTTTGCAGCTCTGCTCTCTAGAGCAGTTGAGGAACCCCATTCCATGGCTTCCCAGGCCCAAAGGGAGGGAGCCTGTGCTCCACAAGGAGGAGGATCCCGTTGTGTGCAGAAAAGTCAATGATCAGCTGAGATCATTGTGTATGTGCATCAGTTCACTAAACTGCAAACGAGCTGCATGGGTTTGGATTTAGCCTTTGGTAGCCAGATACCTCCTGCCACAAATCTTGTCCATGAAATAGAGAGGTCCTGAGCAAGATATTTAAAGAGTTGAGCGCCCTGTGTTTCATGAATATTCCCAAAGATTTGTTTGTGTGAGTTTGCTCCGTTCACTTACGGCGGGGCCGCTTTCGCCTCTGGTACCGCGGGGGCCGGGAGGACCAATTGGACCTGGGTAGCCACTGGTGCCATCTTTTCCAGGTGGCCCAGCTGGCCCTGGGGGACCCTAGGACAACAAAGGACACAAAAAACATGCTCAAAATAGTTTATCAGATAATTCAGAAACACTTTGTGAGGTATTTCAAATATTTCTATATGATGTAGCAGGTGTTTTTCCTTTCTTCAGCTGCTGCCCGTTAAGATGGCCAAATAAAATTTATGTCTATATCTACGTATATATTAACTAAACAGTCTGAATTTTCCTTGCAGTTAGTCAGGTTGAGTAAGGGGTTTTTCTTACCCTTGCACCTGAAGCTCCTGGACCTCCAATTGCACCTTGTGGACCCAGGGGACCCTATAAAAAAAGGAAAAGTCAGTCATACACCTCCTGGTAATATCTTGCAACTAGCTGGATGTGCTTTAAATAAAGACACCGAAAACATCTTCAAGATCATACAAAGCACATCCTTATGAAAAGGCTGTGTCAGATATGAGAGAATGGTGTCCATTCTTTCATCCGAAAAAAATATTGAATGTTCTCTAACATGTTTTCATATAGAGATGTGTTATCCAAAATGCAATAAAGCCAACTGACACCAATGAGCTTTGGATGAACTCTTATATCCATAAGAATACGTAGCTATAGCCAAAATGCTGCAGTCTTAATAATATTACCAGTAATGTTCTTTAAGTAATTTGACAAATACTCATAATTTCAAATACATTTACAAATTTGCTCTGTGTGTGTACTGCAAAGAACTAAGCCATTTTTTTTAAAGTTATCAATCATCAAATGAGAATTTATCAATTTTTTTCCTCATGTTCTATGTTAGAGTCCAGGTTCTGTTGTCTTGTTGAATAGGTTAGTATTGGTGCCATCTTTGGTATGTTAATTGGGTGTTAATTGATTCTCACGTGTATCATGAGGAGAATTAGTAGTTTTTTTTAAGATTAAATCCCTTCTTAAACCTTTACTGGTCATAAATATCTATGGCATGCCTGTGTATTCTTGCCCTTCAATTCTCTTAGCTATGTTCAAATGGTAGTGCACATTTACAATTCAGTAGTTTACAATTTCCTGCCCATTTTGCCCCAGTATTTCCTTCTATAAAAGATAAATGGCAGAAGAGAGGTGTTTGGACTCTGGGTAGCTTTAATTGTCTGTCTAGGATAGATTTCTAGCAGACATATAGACATTTCAACCCCTACTTCTCTCTTTCCTAATTAAATCAGGAATAGCCTGATTATGTTATAAATGAAAATAAAAGAAGTTTTTATTGAAAGGGTTATAGTAAACCCGTTTTACTTCCTAACAGCTTCTTCCAGTTCTTTAATTATGCTTATGCCAGATTGATTCAGGGAATCTGGATTTTGAAACATCTGACAATCAAATTTACATAGATTCCCATCAAATTTGCTAAGGTTGATTAGGTACCTGGGGCCTAAACACAGAAACTAAGATCAACTGTAATCCTAATCCAATGTGAAATACTCACAGGAGGACCAGGGAGACCGGGGGTACCAGGAAACCCTCTGTGACCCTTTATGCCATTGCTGCCTCGTTCACCAGGTTCACCTTTGTCACCACGAGGACCTTGAGGACCCTGTAAGAGTAGATTTGCAATGAAAGGAAGATATAAGGAGATAAGAGCATTGCCCATATAAGAGGAAATAGTGAAATGGGTGACATCACAAGTATTTTAGATGTGACTTACAGCAGGACCACGAGCACCAGCAGGACCAGTAGAGCCAGGAGGGCCAGGTGGACCCTGTGACAAGGTAAGAATGAGAAGACATGGATCACTTGGAACTGCCTAGCCCACCTCTTTATTTCCACATAAGCTGTATGTTCACAGCCAGCAGGTGTTGGGAAACAAGGGGAAGCTCCACACTAGAGTCAGCAAGGATCCTGGCCAGGCCATTTCTGTACCAATGTCAGCCTTTCTCAGCTGCCTGGAGGCACTGATGTGTACACAGGCACTACAGCCCCTCTTCCCTCTCCCAGTGAGGTGCTCAATGTGCTGGTGTCAGCACTCCTGAGAAATAACTTGAGGGCTTCCAAAGTTACTCCCTTAGTTTAAATAAATAACACATTGCTTGTGTTATTTCCATCCCAGATGGGATGGAAATTAGGACAGGCCCTGGTGGGATGGTGTGCTTTTTGGCATCCTATGGAGTACATGAATTTTGAGCTTAATTTCTATAACTGTTAGAACATAAACTCTGAGATGTCTTTCCCCTGGGTGTTCTTATAGAAGAGGTCACTGATGTCAAGAAACTCTGACAATAACAAATGCATGACTCTTCAAAATTTCCTCCCTATTCCTGCCTGAAAAGGACTTTGCATAGGAAGGGTATGTAAGTAAGCAGTAACCTATTTACTTTGGTCTTACCTGAAATCCTCTTTCACCAGATTTTCCAGGTGCACCAGCATTACCTGCAGGTCCAGGGTGGCCAGGGGGTCCTGGAGGGCCAGGAGAGCCACTTTCACCACGGTCACCCTGCAGATAGTAAGAGGTAATAAATATCATGTTTTATAGAACTCAATACAAGGAGTATATTCAGTGGAGAACAGGAGGTTCAAGGAACAAATTACATAGCATGTACAGTACATTTATTGCCATGTGGGACATGTCTTATTTATTGGGAAGTCTAAGGATATTGGTAAATTCTTACTTTGCCTCCTGGGGATCCGTCACGTCCGGGCAAGCCATCAGAACCAGGGTTACCCTGCAAAACAGAGTGGCACAGTTCATTCATAAACTGCAGGACCAGTAGACAGCTCGTTTCTCAGTGAGCTTGCACAATGCTCATCAAAGAAAGAGTTTTCAAGAAGGAAGAGTTCCTAGAGGTGGAGTGGCTCCTAAAAGAGCAGTAAGACCTCCAATATGTTGTAGGCAGGGCAGTCTCCTGTTCCAAGTGAGACAGAAGATGTCCCCAGACAGTGAAGGGGATGGCAGGGACAGGAGGATTCTGCCCAGGCCCCTGGGCATCAGGCTCTCAAGGGAGGCCTTGTGAACCTTAAAGCATATTTGCTCCTGGAGTCACCCCAGGACTGTAACTCACAAGCTAGCAGGGAAATCCCATTCACTCACATCTCTGCCAGGCTCTCCAGGCAAGCCTCTCTGTCCAATAGGACCTTGGGGACCAGGAGCACCGCGTTCTCCCGGGATACCATTGGAGCCTGGTTTGCCATCTTCACCCTGAACAAAAAGGGAAAGGATTCCATTGGAGATAATGTTCTTAGGAGATACCAGTGTGTTTTGCACGTTATTAACTATGCAGGGATTTTGAAGGAGACCTAATGAAGTGATGGGCTAATGTGGCTTTGGTGGTTGTGAATACACAAAACAAGAGATAAAAACTGGGCAAAACTGGTTTCTTTTTATTGCTGCTAATAGTCATGCAAGAATGTTCCTCATTAATTGGCAACTAAGAAATAATAAGCAGTTATGTGTCTTCTTATGTGCCCAAAAAACAGTGGCCAAAGCAGTTAACCAAAAAATGCTGGTCTATCACTGTATTAGTGATAAAATACAAACCAAGCCTCACCCAACCTTTTCTGAAGGGAGGTGAGGTTACTTTTCTGTTTAGGCCATAACATTTAAGCAACTAAAGTATTGAGAATTAAGCAGGGGTAAACAACTAGTGGTAGATGAAACTATGACTTCGATCTTGTACCTAGGAGAGGTTACAGCCTATTCCTCACGACCCTCGCAAAGTGTGTGNAAACAACTAGTGGTAGATGAAACTGGGAGAGGTTATAGCCTATTCCTCACGGCCCTCGCAAAGTGTGTGAAGTGGGTAATATACTCTTAGATATATAAAATATATAATATAATCTGAAAGACAACCTTGCATCCCACAGCAGCTGGATACCAGACATTTTAAAGCCTGATCTTATGCATGTAAACACAAATAACTGTAAATTCTCTCATCTCTGGACTAAAAAGCATTAACCCCCCCAACCCCCCAGTTACATTCATTACTTTTTGTGTCTCTCAGCTATTTTTAGTACTTTTTGCATCTCTAGGCCGTTTTTAGCAGCTGGGTTAGGGTTGTGTCAGGGTTGTGGCTGCAGTGAAGGGCTCTCACCTTGGCCCCTGCCATCCCAGGTGGGCCACTGGGGCCACGCAGTCCTGGCAGACCCGTGTTCCCCCGGCCGCCGACGATGCCTTGAGGGCCTGGCTCGCCTGGTGCCCCCTGTTTGGGAGAAGGTTACTGCAGTCAGTGGGAGCATCTCTAACACCCCAGAGGTGGCTGCTTGTTCTGGAACAGTCCCTGGCTGAAGGGACACTCACCCTTTCTCCTCGTGCTCCTGGGGGCCCTTTCTCTCCTGGTGCGCCGGGCTCACCTCTGATCCCAGCAGGTCCTGGACCTCCAGGAGCACCGGAGCTGCCGGGGGGTCCGGGGGGCCCGTCCTTGCCTGCAGGCCCGGCGTTACCAGGGGGGCCTGGGCTGCCCTAAAAAGGGTTTTAAGGAGGAAAGTGTGAGCTGCACACGTGTACTGGCATTGATTTCATGGAAGCTAGCCAGACCTGAGTCATTGCCTGAAGGCAGATTTAGGGTCCAGCCCTGTGCACCCAAATCTGATCTGGTGTTGTAAGAGAATTGTTTCATGTGTCACTTTCTCAATTGGTATTTTTTATCCCTGCTGGATATGTCTGGACATACACCTGCACATTTTGGGTGCTCAGTGCCTGCAATGCATCCAACATGGAGTACACATTTCTTACTCATGCCTCTACCACAGAAATTGGAAATTGGAGCAGGGCCTTCTGCTTTCTTGAATCACTCCTGCCATATGCCTTTAATATGGTGTCTTGGACATGTGCAGAATGAAATGTCTTTCATTACAATCTTAGCTGAGCCAATGAATGGAAACAATTGCATTGGCTTTAATGGTACCTTAATTAAAGTCCTACTTTCTATTCCATACCATAAGGAGGGTAATCATTTTTGCAGATTTTTCTTCTTGAAGTACAACTATCATATTCAGAATGTTTTTGCATAATATATTTTAACATATTAATATATGTCTAAATGTATCTCACAAAGTAAGACAAAAAGAAGACAGGGATAAACCAACTTACATTGCTACCAGGGGGACCAGGCAGACCACGAGCACCTGGGAAACCAGCAGCACCCTAGAGGAGATCAATACTTTTAGTTGTCATTTTCTCAAGACTAGAAACAGGAACAAATTGACCTTTACACACCCACTGAGTTTAAATTATAGTCATGTTTTGTTTGAAACCTGAATTAAATGTCCTGAAACAGAACAAAAATCACCTCTTTTATTTTTTTTTTCTTTTTTTT